>BLKR01005140.1:0-88142 GCA_011170035.1 Teleogryllus occipitalis | reverse complement strand
TTCCTGAATAGTATAACTTCGTTTTGAACTTATGGTTTCCTCAAACCGCAGAGCAGTTTGTGTTCTTTCCTCACAATAACAAAGGATCGTTCAAATGAAGAAACGTAATACTGAAATATTTTCCCGGTTTTCGTGGAAAATACAATACCAGGAAATGTTTTTTTCTCTCCCAGTACCAGCACTGAAACACAATACATAACAGTCGCGAACATAGTTCATTATATAAATAATATTGAAAGTATATTCTTAAAATTACGAGCACACGGAGTACTAATTTTAAAAAAAGTTGGTACATATTCAATATCCCATCATAAAGCACAAATGTCTGAACCAAAATCTACTACTGCATGATTTCCAAAAACACCTTGACTTAAATTCGGTATCAAATTCTCTCGACTATTTTTCTGAGTATAGGAAGTTTCCTATTTGAGCTACATTTTAAAAAAGTATTTTTGATTTATAAATATGTTGAATGATAATTTTTCCAAAATAAAAAGATTCGGAAACGCAATACAGTCGACTCCAGTTATAGTGGACACGGATATAGTAAACCCTCGGTTATAGTGAACTTAAGTCATTGGTCCCGTTTCACTTACATTGCAAATAAGCTTAAGAAAATTCGGTTATAGTGAACCTCGGTTTTAGGAAATACGACCTGGAAATTAAATCCCTCCTGGAAAAGAATATATCGCGTCAGTGCCACAAAGTTCAATATAAAGTAACTTGAAAAAAATATCGGTCAAAGGTCATAATGGAAGAAGTCTCTGATGACCTCACGTAACTTAGTTTAAGTGCGGAAACAAAGGTGTTCTGTGTGACAGAGAACTGCGAGACAGTGGACAATGCAAAATCAAGTACGGAGGGCGCACGAACTCTGAAGGATCTAGAGATATTACTAATGTAAAACATATGAAACAAACAATTGAAAATAATTGATTGTATTAAGGACAAATAAACATATTGAAATTTTCAGTTCGTAATGATAATATACATATTTTGTTTTTCACTATATTAATAAAATCAATAATTGTGAATAAATTCTATTGTAACTTTTACATAATCAAATATAGTGAACCTCTGGAATAATAAACAAAAACTGTTGAATCCTCGAAGTTCACTATAACCAGAGTCGACTGTAGTTTGATCACTACATATAATTTTTATGTTTCTAATAATTATGACGAGTGATTCATAATTAATTATCAATAATACTTTTTTATGACATTGATTTAATTACTTCGGTACGACTGATGATTTTGTGATTGATTTCATACAATCGTCGAGAATATATCTTTCACTAATACCGATTTATTGAGTTACGATTTCCCAAATTACTTTTTGATACATCCAATTTTTCAAAACCAGTTTTATTTTTTCGATATCAATATATAATGTTTACAGAAAGAAAAAGGTCTCAAAAACAAATACAGGTTTAATTTTCAACCACAGATATATGTCGATACGTAACCGTACTCTAAAATCAAAGATCTCTAAAAATGTATAAACAAGTTTATAAAATGCTCAACAACAACAGCAAGGCATACAAACGTAACGTGAAACGAGTTATCTTTTCAGTTGCATTCCACATCAGAATGGCATCAACCCTACGGATGCGAGCAGGTCGCCTCCGCGCACACACTGCCCCTTCGCGCAGGCGCAGACACGCCGCGGCCTGCTCTTTAATTTGCCACTTCCGATGCGCCGCCGCCACCGCCGCCGCCGCCGTTGCCACTGCCATCGCCGCCAAAGCAGCCACCGCCACCGCCATCGCCACCGCCACCGCCCGCCGCCGCCGCCGCCGCCGCCGCCACTGCCGCCACCGGTTCTGCCACCGCTGCACTCGCCGCTGCCACCGCCGCCACCGCCGCCACCGCCGCCACCGCCGCCACCGCCGCCACCGCCGCCACCGCCGCCACCGCCGCCACCGCCGCCACCGCCGCCGCTCCCATCACCGTCACTACTACCGCCGCCACCGTACGCCGCCGCCACCGCCGCCACCGCCGCCACCGCCGCCACCGCCGCCACCGCCGCCACCGCCGCCACTGCCGCCACCGCCGCCACCGCCGCCAAAGCAGACACCGAAACCGCTACCACCACCGCCACATTCACAGCCACTACCGCAGCCACCGCCACAGCCACCGCCACAACCATCGCCACTGCCGTCTCCACCGCAACCGCCGCCCCCCCCCCCACCATCACCACTCCGGCCGCCCCTGAAGCCACCCCCACCGCCGTGACTGCCATCGCAGCCACCGCCACCGCCACCGTCACCGCCACCGCCACCGTCCGCCGCCGCCGCCATCAACGCCGCCGCCATCACCTATGCCGCCACCGCCACCGCCGCCACCGGCCCTTATCTCCCCTTCCCTTCCTTCACGTCCCACGCCCCCTACCGGAGGGCTATAACGAGAGCCCAGGTGCTGAGCCCCTTCGGCCCCGGGCACCGCCGCGCATTCAACTCCCCGAGGTCCCCTCGCTCACGGCGCCCCACGAGGCTTCGACCCTCCAGGAAACAGCTCGCCGCACGCGAAACCCCGTTGCCGCCCGGCCGCGAGGGTCACGCGTGTGTGGACGCGTGCGCGGCGCCGGCAGCCGACGCACGCGCGTGTTATGCGTGCGGGTTAGCGCTCGCCGCCTCCCAGGCGGAACGCTGTGCTGGCGAGAGATTGCGCGGAAAAGTGTGCTGGAGGATGTCCTGTGAGATGGGCAGTCCGCCAGGGCCTTCTGGAAGGTTTCTAAGGAATTAATTGGCGAGGCAGTACCTACCTACATAAATAAAATTGGAGTGTCTACCTGGTATTTCAAAATAACCGCGTTTTAATGATATCGTATGTTTATTTAGGTACTATACAACCCAATTTCATTGTTTGTCCGGGATAATATCTGGAATGGCTGAACCGATTTGGATGCGGTTTTCACTGGAAGATAGTGTGTTTCGTCGGGCTTAAATTACGCTGTTTTTTCAAACTATTTTTTCTTATTTAAAGAAAGAGGTTTGTTTGTTTGATTTTTCTTAAAAATATACATTTTTATTTCGTGAAGAAATAATGGAAGTCATCTCCGTCAACTTAATATATTTATTTAGAGAGTCTGCTTTCGACGGTTTTGCCGTCATCATCAGTCTCACTATGCGACAGCGAGTCACAGTGAGACTGATGATGACGGCAAAGCCGTCGAAAGCCGACTCTCTAAATAAATATATTAAGTTTACGGAGATGATTTCCGTTATTTCTTCGTGTTATTACGTCAACAATACCACGTCAGAATTCCCACAATTTTTATTTCGATCTTATTGAAATTCTGTGCACGTGAATTTCAAAACAAGATGAAAGTGGCTGTATGAAATTTCGTAAAAGTTATTCCTATCCCGATTTCCTACCCCCTAGAGCCATGTTTTAGTGTGAACACTTTCCACTCTTTCGCAAATATCTCGATTATTTTGAATAATTTAAATTCATTAACATGCATGAAGTTTTCAACATTGAATGTTAAATTGAAACTCTAAAAAATACTTTCAAAATATTTTAAAAAATACGAAATAAAATGTGAATTGACAGGATTTTCTTTATATTTCAGCATCGAAATGAGGAGGGGGAGACCGGTGAAAGTAAGAATAGGTGACCACCAAATTAACTTACACCCAAGGGTCCCCAATGCCATTAAAACAGCCCCGCTGTTACACACACTAAATTTCAAAAACGTCCGTGCCATTGCCCCAGTGGTTCCGAAGGATTATTGATAGTAAATCACGATAGTGGGTGCATTATTTTAGCAACGAAGTTCCTCATGCTGGAGAATATCCTGTGTTCTTACACTCTCGCAAGAGTTACTCAACTTCACCGTCTTCCGTCTTTTTGCTTACTATTTTCCTTCTCATCCGGAACTGCGGCATATTTTAAGAAGTGTCCTTTATTTAAATGCACTGCCCTTATTTTTTCCTGATTTTCTTCTTTGTGTTTCTTTCGACATTATTTCGAAAGAAGGTAGATTCTTTGGGAACTTCGCAAAGAAGCTTCGAAGAACGGCGTGTTAAGAAACGCTCACAAGATTTCGGATGAGATTGCGTGACTCCTTGCATATTCTACAAAACTCTCTCTTGCGTGCTTTGTTGAGATCGTCGGTTGCAGCCTTTCAACGCTGGCTGTGTGACGCTTTTTCGCTCTTTTTATTTGGCCTTTCTCGTCACGACGTGTCGTGAACACTGCGTTCTCGTTCGCAAGAAACGTAAATGCTTGTAAAATGCGAATGACAACAAAACAGAACATTAAATAACACTGAATGACACGATTTACTGCCCTCTTATGACACATTACGTCGTTTCGAAGCTATGAAGATGATTCCTCAATGAACAAAGAACATGGCATTCGTTGTCTCCGCTCAAGACTTGGCATTCAGTGAAAAGTCAACGACTCCGCGATAGCGTTGCGTTCGTGCGGGCTTTGTCCCGAAAAGAGCAGCTGGGACGCTCTAACATGTGAGGCAGCTGTTAGAGGTAAAACGGATACAAGCAGGCCGCGATATGCTGTTAGAGGTAAAACGGATACAAGCAGTTAATAACATCAAGTTTTCTAATTTGAATGAAATAATTACCTATTAAATAAATAAAATAAATTCATTGTGATATGCTGTTGGTTATTCAGAAATATTGTTTAACCTCGAATCATCAAAGTCGAGTACAGAACATTGATGATAAAATTCCACATACGGAAGCTCTGCTGTTGAGAAATAGAATGGAATTATTTTGTCGATTAATTTATTTTAAAACGTGTAACAGCTTTGTTTCTATATTTCTAAAAAGATTTCAATTTTTGACTCAAAGAGTCAAATTGGAATCTGTAGACTGAATTACCTGAATTGACGGTAAAAATAACGCTTATGAATTAGCGTATTAATCAAAGATTTATTGTATTCACAGTTTTTGCTGTACGGTAGACATTTGTCATGATAAGTAACTTTTCAAACTTTCAATTTTACTGGAATAAAAAAATAACGTAGAAAATTACTGTTGATATAAATGTGATAAAAGAGGTCTTAGTATATGGGGTCGTTCAAGAAACGTACACGCTATTGGAAGTAGGAAGTTGGTCGCTTTGTTACGAAACTATTAGATGGTGCGGAGGGGAGGGGAGTATTGGATTATTTTAAAGAAGGTACACCACAAACACATGTGTCTCATTTGAATACTTTTGGTTCATTAGACTCAATAAGCGTTTAAAAACATTTTACCAAGAAAAAAGATGTAAACTAAGTTATTTTTCCCTTTATACATTTGTGTAATTATTTACCACATATTTATTTATTTACTGTACCTGCAAAATTCTAAGGGCAAAAGCCTCCTGCTTCAGCAGCGTGAAAAGTTGGCTTAAACGTTTACACACAAAATGAAACTACACGAGAGGAAGTAACACAATATGAAATTATTTAATATGAAATTACACTTAATTACACAATTTTACACATGATTTTTTTCTATTTTCTATTATTATTCATATTACAAATCCATCAGATGTAAAGAGGGAACAGGTTCGTTGTAGTACACATAAGTAGGTAGATTTATATTTATACGAATGGAGGAGGGTCAAAATATACGATTTTCGTGTCCGTATTTTCTACGAAGCGCGCGTTCTTCATCCGTTATTCACCCCTGGGAGAGCGGGCGCGTTCTGAAATCTCTGCTCCACCGCCGTCGCGGAACGCGTCACTCGCTTGTCACAGCGCTGCTGGCGCGCGGGGCTTTGACAAAGCGCGTAGCGTTTTACGCGTGACATCTCTTGTCCGAAGGCTTCGTGTGATGTAGGCCGCATCGCCCGCCCGTCGGCGCGATGCTAAGTGCCTAATGCGAGACTTTCAACGCAGATTGACACGTCTCAACACGGAATCGTTGTCGTGCGTGGTGCTTGAAATTGACTTGTTTGGGCGATGTAGAACGCAACGAGGTGTCAGTGCATGGAGTAATTCGAAGGAGTAATCATGTGGTTTTCTAAGAAAAGTACTCGTCTTGAGAAAGATGTGTTCATCACAACTGGCAAAGAAGACAAGTAGATTGACAGAAAATGAAATAAAGTTGGTGGTATAGGTTACCACCCTATCATTTTTAATGTTTTCATTCTACCTCCTTTGTAAATTATTAGCGATCCCCCTAACCCCAAATGAATGTAAATCAATGACGGTGTGGTAACTTTGCAGTTTCATTGCTAAAAATTAAGTATTACAAATTTTGTGAGATTTTTTTATATTAACATTTTTAAACAATCTATACTTTTCTTAGGAAATAAATAAGCAGGGCTTGATTTCTGGCGGAACGCGACGAAATGGCGTTCCGTTATCTCGGAAATAATTATTAAATTATATTTCATAAATTATATTTCATATGTGTAACATTCAGTGTAACTATTTCTATTAAATTAATAATTAATTTGAGGCGGGTTCCAGGACCTAAAATTTTAAAAATCAAGCCCTGTAAATAAGACATAACGATTTTATTCTTGTAGAGATGATGCTATTTTGCAAAATATTGAAATACAATGTTTAGTAGAATAACAACATTGAATAAAGTGAACGATTTATTCTCCGAGTATTCGAATTCTAGAGATGGGAATGTCGGCCATGTAAATTGACGCCACCTCGTCTAAACCTCTCTTCTGGATGAGGGGACGTCTTCGTCCCTCCTGGCTTTCTTTTGGAGGATCAAGTGTACCATCGCATCCGTTTCTTTCATGCAGGATCGTAAACCTGTATGTTCGTTGAGCGTGGTGGCGGTCCACATGCTAAGCTGGAAGCAAACGAAAGTAGACGAGTTGAAATCGACTGGTCAAAATATTTGTCTTGGGCGTGTAAACTATCTGTTAAGTGCTGTACAGGCAATGACGTCTAGGTTGCAGTTAATAAGGGTGCAGAACACTCGTGTTTGCCGAATTTATTTGTTAATGAAATTTAAACGCGTATGACCATTAAAATGTACAAATTAGATCAGGCCCGTCCGAACATTTAGCACTTCGTAAATAACAGTTTTTAAAGAGAAAATAAATTAAAACTACAACCGAACTTTGATGGGCACGCTCTGAATCACATTTAAGCTATTTAATTAGGTGGTCTTAAGATAATTATTTATCTCTAACGGATAATTATTTGGGCTCAAACCGTTTAAACCCGATACTTTACGTAGATAAAAATGCTAATATTTGTAAGTGTTTATTAACCAACAGAAAGACAGACCAGTGTGAGTAAATTGCGCGGAATAACAAATAGTCAACTCATTTTTAGATAGATTTGGTGATATTACCCGTTTCTAACTATCCGTCCTATGGCGTGAAGTAACCAGAAAACCTAAACCTCCAAAATGCCGTTCGCCACGCCCATTTTACTTACTGAAGGAATTTTAGGATGAATTTTCTTCGAAATCAACTTTACTTTCATAATATCCATCGAACGCCACAGCCTCAACCGAGTATTATTATTCCCTCCACATGCCATAAAAATTTAATTTACCATCATAGGTTGATGAACTATCTAAAATCAAACGCATGCTCTGTATTGATTGTAGAAGTTTAAACTCTAACTACCATTCAATTGAGCCTTTCGAAGACTAAGCTGTCACCTTTGGTCGATTGAATTAAAGTACTAAACATTTCCAAGCTGTTGTGGCCCAATTGTGACCAAACCGTCAGCGACCGCCGACTGACCCAAACTGCTCGACATCAAACGCCACCGCCACCGTCGGTCGGCAAAGGCAAGCGCTTGAAGCTCAAACCGCCACCATCGCGTCGTTCGGTCGGGGCAAGTACTTGAAGCCGAAACCGCCATCATTGCATAGGTCGGCAGAGGAAACTCCTTGAAGTTCAAAGCGCCACCAATGCATAGATAGGCGGGGGCAAGTGCTTGAATCCCAAACCGCCATTATCGCGACGATCAGTATAGACAAGTAGTACTTGAATCTCAAACCGCCACCATTGCATAGATCAGCCGGGGCAAGCACTTGAAACCCAAACTGCCTCCATTGCATAGAATGGCCGAGGCAAGTACTACTTGAAGCCCCAACCGCCACAATTTCATAGGTCGGCCGGGGCAAGTACTAGAATCCCGAACAGCCATCATGACATAGGACGGCAGAGGCAAGTACTACTCGAAGCCCAAACCGCCACTATTGCATACGTAGGCAAGTACTAGAACCCCGAACAGCCATCATGACACAGGACGGCAGAGGCAAGTACTTCAGGCCTAAACCACCACCGTCGTTAAACCAAATGGTAGAACGGAAGAGGTGCTCCGCGTCAGAACCACAGCGCTTCGCGATTGTCGCAATCTGCCAAGGAAACGGAGGCGGCGACGGCGGCGGCGGTGGCGGCCTGGTGGTGGTAGCGGCGGCGGAGGCGGGCGCGGAGAGCGGGGTGGGGGGCTGCGAGGAAGAGCGGGGCAGCGGTGGCGGCGGCGGCGGCGGCGGCGGAGGCGCGTACAGTACCGCAGAGGAGGGCGAGCTGTGAGGAGGGCGCGCGCGGCGCATTCGGTCGCCAAGTGCCAAGCGCGTGACGCGATCGCAGCTCCCTCGTGGCCCATCTGTCGCGGACCCAACACGTGCTTCGCCGCTGCGGATCGTCGCTCAGTCTCTGGTGCGATGTTGGATTGTCCGCGAGGTTGAGTCGTGGGAATAGTGACAAGTTCCGTGCGTACGTAATCGTGTGTTTTAAAACCGACATAGTACGCGTACATGAGTTATGTGATTTGTGATTGAGGCAAACACGTTGTTTGTGTGGATTAGCAAAGTGTTTATTCGCGAAAGGATTACGAGGATTGATGTTGTGATATAAGTGGCAGGTTTCGGTGAATGTCTTTAAGGAGAAATTGTGTTATATTCGTGCTTCCTCGGCGGTGACAGTTGTTGACACATGCAATGTTTCTTCGTTGATTAGTTCAGTTCGTGTCAAAAGTATCAGAAAGACACTAGTGAATGTTTGATGGTGGGCGTTGCGTGTTGTCATTCCCGAGGTACCCGCCCTCTCGGATGACAGGCGCGTCGGAATAACCGCCAGGCAGGAAGATCTGGAAGCGCGCGGTGGAATGGGTGTTCGTGCGACCGGATAAACGCGTCGGTCGCCTCGCCGACCGCAGGGGATGCCCGCCGTCGCCGTCGCCGCCGCCTCCGCTCGCCGTCCGTCGCGGCCATGATGGACGTGGTGGAGCGGCGTCGCGACGCCCTGGCGTCGCCGCAGGCGCTGCTCCTGCGGCGGTCGCGCTCCGTGCGGGCGTCGCTGCGCCTGCGCTGGAAGACGATGGGGTCGGCGGGCGGCGGGGGCGTGGCCGGCGGCTCGTCGTCTGCCCTGCCGCGCCCGCCCACCTCCAAGGACCTGGCGTGCACCACGGTGCAGACGCTCCGCGTCAAGGCTCTACGCAGCCCGCCTCCGGTGCCGGAGCAGCCCGAACCCCCGCTTCGCGCACGTGCCACCCCTCCACCCCCGCGCGTCGTGTCCATGCTGGACGTGGTGGTGGGCAAGATGGCCCGCGGCGTGTGCGGGCCGCCCCCGCCGCTGCCGCCGCCCCCGCGCCCCAGGCCGCCCAGCCTCCTGCACAAGGTCGCGGAGCAGTGCGAGCGGCACAACACGTTCCCCAGGATGGGCGCGCAGCTCCCCTTCGACGAGGAGGACGCGGAAGAGAATGCTTACATTAACTTGCCGCCTCCCTCTTCGCAGTGGCCGACCAACTCCGCGCCCAACCCCGGCCACCACGAACACCAGAATAGGTTGATGAACTTCAAGACCACGATGGTAAAACGGAGAAACTCTATGTGGTCTTCTACCTCCAGACCCAGTACGTACCCAACGTTTATACCGCAGTACAGTCCCCCACATTTCGACTTGCTTCTTACATACCCAGAAATGAATGTTGATTGCAGCGTAACTCCTTTCTGGATACATCTGAAGAACTGAAAATATTTCATAGCTTGTCTTTCTGTCGCCTATTCTGAAGCTACTCTTTTGTCCCTGCTTCCTACGTTAAATATTTTATTTATTTGTCCTCTTTACCCATTTATTTAGTTATTCTTTATTTTGCATTGCAGAACTGCAGGAAGAAGGTATGGAGTTTCTTGTTGATGGGTTCAATTTGACTAAAACTACCAAGAAGAAAGTTGAAACAAAACTAAACAAAATAAATATTCATGTCCATGGTAAGAATTGAAACCTCAATTTTTAGTTCTACCTGTATTTAATTTTTATTTTATAATTTCCTTTCTATTTTTGATTTTGGTTTCTGCCCTCCCTGGATAGCCTATCCCAAAAATCTATGGAAATATAATGTTATTTTTTTTCTTACGTGTCACCTTTTATTCTGTTGCAGCTCTCTTTGCTGCAGTGGAAAATGGCCATGTAGACAGAGCTCGGACTATTTTGGAGTCTACTGATGTGGATGTTAATAGGTAAATTGATTACTAAATCTTTACAGAAATTATTACTTTTAATTTGATGATTGTCATTTATCTTTTCATTTTTCTACTTATATACTTTTGGGATGATTCTTAATGTTCACATTTGTGTATTATTTTCAGTGTAAATAGTGATGGTCTGTCTCCATTGGATGTAGCAGTACTAAATAATAACAGACAATTAGCCAAAATGTTGGTTGCATTTGGTGCTCAAGAAGGAAACCAATGTAAGCTGAAAAAGTATTGTTATAAGGGTATAGAGACTGTGGCTCTTTAGCCCAGTTAACTAAATTTAGACAGGATATGAAAAATAAAGCAACTAATGTAATACATAAATAAAATAATAGTTAATACAATTTGAAACAATTAGAGTTCAGTAACCTAATATTAAAAGCTGGCAAATATTTAAAAGAAGATGTAAATGTCTGTTCTACTATTAAATTTTTCTCTGAAGTATCAGACATCCAGAACCGTCATGACTTTCATAATTTCTTGTTTCTGTCAATAAACTTTTAACTTTGCTAAGCACTTCTAATAGCCTTTAATAAAGCAATAAACAAAGACTTTTCTTTTATATAGACCTCCTCAAAATTGTTTGTGGAGTTAGAACAAAAAACAGCTTTACACTTTTCATAAAATTGTTCATGAGTTAAATCCCGGAACACTAATATTTCTTGTCAAGTTCAAAACCTAGAATTGTAAAACTGTAATTTTTATTCTTGTTTTTAGCTTAGAGATTGTTCTATACGAACAAAGATCTCATGCATTTAGTTGTTTCCAGAAGGGAAATAGAAGCCATACTTTGAAATTATTCTTGAATAAAATTTAAAAACATAAGAGTTAGAAGTTGGTCTGGGTTAGCAACATGTCATCGGTGCACAAGAAAAGAAACACATCCCAAAAATTATCACTGGGTTCAGAGAAGAAATATGTTTAGAAAATAATGTGTGTTTTACTTGTGAAAATTTTGCATAAAGTTCACCAGACAGACAGTACGGAGAATAAAATGTTTTGTCTTCGATCATATGATCATCACTTTTATCATCAAATAATCTCCACCCAGATTTAAATCATTCTTGTCCTTAATGACCATTTTTGAAATGTGCCACTTTTATTGTGCTCTGAACACAATGTTCAGCTACTACTATTACTACTAGTTTTAAAGAGGTTTGTTCTGAAGGACATTTGAGTCTGATGTCTTCACATTACCTAAATGAAATTAAATTTATAGCAAGCATAATATTTCTAGGACAATTTTCCTTTATTTATGCAATTTTCATACTAAATGTTTTGTCTATGATCGGATGTTATAGTTCATCATAGAATATTAAGGAAGTTTTCATAGTTGTACTGTTACATAAGGTCTACCAAATCATGTTCTTCATTAAACATATATTGTATACTTATTTGAAATTGTTTTTAACATTTCAGTTAAAACTCCTGAATCCCTTGGTTGTCACCTAAAGCAGCTTCTTATGGAAGCTGAACGAAAAGTGCAAGAATTAGGTGGTGGCCTTCTTTCTATTGAAGATACATCATGTAACAATAATAATAATAACAACAATACTAGAGCATCATTCAGTATTATCAGCAGTCATGGTGCTACTGCAACAATGACTGGCTGTGGAGGTGGAGCCGAAGCAGCTGTTGACAAGCAGTTACTACTCTGGGAGAGACGAGCTAAAGGATTAAAGAAAATGTTATTAGGTTTTGATCAAGCAAGTAAGTGATCCTGCATCTTATTAAATGAAAATATTAGTTACAGTTTTGTAGAAATACACTCTCTTAACAATATCAAACATTACTTAATAGGACCTCCAGATGTACCTTTCTTGGTTGCTGTTGATGTAACTGGAACAAATTCTGTAAATGTAAGATTCCAAGAGCCAGAGCAACACGACTCAGCTATATGCACCAAATTCAAAGGTAATTATGATTATTATCATCCATTTGTTTACGGCAACTATGTGTCTACATGTGAAGTAATTTTGTTTTAAATCTTTCTGTAGTCCAGTGGAGCTGCTCAGAAGCCTTCAGCCCCTTAGCCGGAGAGAGAGAAATTTTAGACATGAAACACATGGAATGTCACATAGGTGATCTCATTCAAGGGCAAAGGTATTATTTCCGGGTAGCTTGTGGCAACTTGAAAGGATATGGAAAGTTTCGACAGTCTACACCAACATCAGTTATTCCTTCTAGTAAGTAACTAGAAATATTGCTTTCAAAGATGTAATATTGTGAATTTACATGAAAGTTAAATGTATTATAGTGTTACAACGTTGATGTTCTTATGTATTTTCTGTTATCTACACATTATCCTGAAATTCTTCTAATTTTTGCTTAAATATTAAATCATTATCCAGAATTAATGACTTTCTCAAAATGTAATCTTTCCTTTACAATATACAAAATTTTAAATGATAATTTTAGGTTGGCGGGATGTTGAGGGTCGTGAGCCAAGATTTGCAGGACGTCTGCAACTTCTTGATGACCTGTTTTCTGAAATAAGAAGCTCAAGACCAGAACATGCAGCAGAAATAAAAGCTACTGTTCAACCTGGAGAAACTCCAGGAATTCAAAGACGAAATCAAAGGAAGAAAACTACTATTAAACAACTCTTTACTGTGGCATCAAAATTTCAGAAAAATTTAAGAAGGTATGTTTATACTAATGTAATCTTTTGATGGTAGCTTTAATGTTCACTTTTACTTCTGGCTTTCCTAGTCTTCTGAGGGAGTCATTCATAAATTACATAATACTAAAGAGGGAGGGAGGAGATTTGAGCAAAGATTACGGTGCGTTATGTAGGGATAGGAGATATAAGTTTATTGTTACATAATACTGTTTCCCCCCCTCCCCTTAACATTTTCTGAAATAATTCCTTTTATTCAGTCTTACACTAGACTAAAACACCAAAATATTAACAAATTAAATTTAAAAAGATATAAATAAATTAACAAGTTGAGATTCACAAGTTTCTTACAATATACAGCCATTCTTTTTCCTCAGTAGTATGTTGATTGAATCTGTTATATTACCAAAAATTAAAATTAAAAAAAAAGAGAGAGAGAGAGAGAGAGAAATAAAAAATAAAAAACAAAACTGATCTACATTCTAGAATCCAATTTAAATTGGTACAGTAGACTCTCACCCATGCATCCATGACAGCATGTGCACTGCTTGTTGAAAGAAATTTTCCTGCCTGTGTGACCTTCCTTCACTCCAAAATTGTTCCCAATCTTATTGTTTCATGAATTCCACATCACCAAATCATATCGATTCAAAAATTTTAATATAGAACACAAATGAAATCAATTAAGTGGGGGTTCAAGAGTGTATTTCAGGTGTATTTTCAGGGTGACAGTGGGTACATTCAAAATACAACAAATTTGCGTTGCATATTGTGAGAGTATTGAATTTTGGCAGGAATTTAGACAGGGTTCTTACATGACTTGGCCATTGTGAATTTTCTGCCCTTCATAAAACTATGCACTAGGGATGCGACATTGCCAACAAAACATTAGTTTCTAAAGTAATTCAAATTGATGTTCAAAAGTTAATTAATAGAATACTAACCCATACCCATCAATGTTTTCAAACACCAATATTTTTAAATCTGCATTAATAACATAATTGTTTACACATAGAGAGAGGATTATTTGACAATAGTTATTTTTATTAATTTTTTTATTGAGATTTAACTGACAAAACACATTCAGAAATAATGAAGATATTTGACAAAACTTTCATTATCTGATTGGATAATTAAAAAATTATATGGAGTTTGTTCTGAAGAATGTTCATTTTATGGATATCTGGTAATTAACACAAGTTTTTATTTTGATGATATTTTCTTCATTCAAAAATTAAATATCAAACACATAAAAACATCAAACACAAACATCAATAAAAAAATAGGCAACAAAAATCTATATTAAATCTATCGATGATTTAAAAAAATATCAGTGTTTTCAAAACTTCAACTCAATGTCACATCCCCACTATGCACCTAAGAAGTGATTGAACCCATACTCTGAGAGACAATCACTAATTCTCTGAGGTGGGCAATCAAGAAAAGATGTGATGGACAAAATATCAACAGTTTACCTGTTGAGATATGTTGCTTATGATCTAATGTTATATGACCACATAATCATTAATATACCACTCATAACCACATGAACATTAATTAATATTGGCTGCATAGGCATGAGCACAAGGGTATGGGAGGGTGGGAGGGGGGGATGTGGCATTTACAATATTTACTTTATTTTAATTATCAATTTTAATTATTAAAAACTTTGAAATTAAAAAAAATATTTTTTTCAAAATGTTTCAATTATAAAGAGACCCCTCGCAAAACTAAGCACTCTAGGTTAGTTGGACTATTAGTTAAGTCAGCACTGAATATTGGCTCTCTAAATGGTGAAATATTTTTGGCAAGAGAAATCATATACATAAATTGCTTCATATTTGCAAAATAAATATTATTTATGTAAGTTCATAATATTAAGAAAACTTGTATTTTAAGTCAATTTTGAAATATATTTCCTTCAGGGGTGTATTTCTGGCCTGTTTATTGTACCATGAAGATAAAGTGTTAGTAACTAATGAAGACTTCTTGCCTGTGATTGAAGTGGATGAAACATATCCTAATTGTATATATAATGATTTTCACTGGCTAATGAAGGTATGTGTATTTTTTATTCAGAAAAAAATTTCTGTAGCACTAAACTGTTTTTTTATCAAACAAAATTTACCAATTTATTTATTGTTTCTTCAGGTTGCCTGTACATGGGATGATGTGAAATCTCTTCGACAAGATATGGAGAAAAGCCTCAGCTCTTCTACTGTACATTTTCGTATCAAGTTGCTTCAGGCAGCTGCTCAAATGCAGGTAAAGCAAGAAATTCAGACAAATTTTAGAAGTTAATTAATATTTACGTTAATTAATTTATATTAACAAATTAAACAAATTAAAATTTTAGCAATAATGAGAATGTAATTGAGAAATGAATTTAAAACTTCTCCAGTTTAACTTAAATTGAACCAATATTACTTGAATCTTTATGAACATGTATTTCCTTTTGGAAGTATAATTTGTTAATAATAAAATGATATTCAACTTATTTTAAGATTTTTAACTGTACAAGGTAACTCTCATAACTCTCAACTTGAAGACTCTTATAAAATATCCACAAAGATTATATTAGGTACATAAATTAAAAAAACAAAAAAATAAGTGATTTATAACTTTCAATTATATGTACACACATTAACATATAGGGCCTAAATTTAGAAAGTGTGATTGTATGCAAACAATTATTTTCATGCATACTAATTATGTATTATACAGAAACAGGAAAATATTATTCCTTCATTTTCTAGCACTATGTTCTTATAAATGAATTCCTGATGTTTTTTACAGACTGCTTTATGTATGCAAGATCTTGGACAATTATTCCACAGACCAATAAAGGATTCTCAGGGAACATTAGTGATTTCCACAGTGAATTATGTACGCTCACCAAAATGTGTATCTGTTTTGAACTCAAGATGGCTCCCTTTAAGTAAAGTGCAAAAGAAACTGGCCACTCATGAGGAACCACATGTGGGAGAATTGCTTATGGCTTCCATACAGGTGATAATTTTCTTCTACACTGAAAATACTTGGTGACTTACCAGTGTTAGACTTTATAACAGAGAGACCAATGATTTTTTGTATGTTTTTTAGGAACAAATAACTTATCATCAAGTTAGCAGCATCAGACTTGGAAGAGGATTATATTTAGGTTATTTAAGAATGAGGAGTTCTGTGGATCTCATTCAAGTAGTTGTACCTACTAAAACCCCAAATGTGCTGCCTCATTGCAAAATTAGGGATAACCCACATGTGTCATCGTATGTAGTATTTAATTTTTTATTCATATTTTAGTATACTTATTTGAAATATTTTCTTTTATCAAATTGCTTTTTTGCTATTTCAGAGAAGAATGGGAGTTCCTAAAGCAACAGAGTAGTCAAAAGCCTTTCAGCAATTCATCAAGCGAAACTACTAGCGTAGCTTCAGGAGATGAAGGGTCTTTGGAGGAAACCCAGGAGAATGCATCTTTAAGTCAAGCAACAGAACAACAGCGAGTATTTGTAGAACTTGTTGCAGCTACTGCAAGACGATTATTTGCCTATATGGAAGTCTCCAATCAAGAAGCATTGGCTCACAGGTAATTTAAATTCTAAATCTCTAAATTTGGTTTCAGAGATTTTGTTTCAGTCAATTTTTTGTCTTTTCCCGTAATGTAAGAAAAAACTAGTGCATTTGTGTGGCAAAGCAAACCTTTTCCTCCTCGAAGTATTATTACACAACTACTCTTTTTTTTTAAAGTAGGCCTACATGACATCATTTAAAGTTCTAAAACTGAAGGATTGCATTGAGAAGAAATCTCTGGCTTTAATATAAAAGGTGTATGGTTGGTTCAAAAATAAATTTTAATTTTTGTAATTTTCAAAATTTCCAAAGTTTTAATAAAAATTGGAACTATACTATATTTATAAATAAATTTACTTCTACTAGAGAAAAAATTTTAAGCATACATTTTATAGCCATTTTTCAGAAAATGTTGAACGTTCCACAGGATCTTAACGAAAAGAATCCCCATTTAACGGTACATCGATTTAACGTTTTCCAGCATTTAACATTAATTTCTGAAAGTCGCAACAATTCCTGTATGAAATTAATGCAATATTTTCAATTTAATGTCATTAGCTCACAACTGGCATTTAATATTAAACATTTTTTAAATATTTACTTTTCTTATTTTTCCTTCACAAATTGGGAACTGTCACCAAATATGCCATCCAATGCCATCTGTCATGCTGTGCAGCCAATTGCAGTGAATGAAAACCATTAACCACTCCACTGCATTTGTATTGAGGTGGTGTTTTACTAAGATTGCCACTCTGAATTGGGTTGTGAAAGGGAGTATCCCTCATCCGTATAAATTTTGCTATTACAGATCGAACTTGTATGATAATATTGTGATTTAATTATGTATGGGACTTCCACAAATTACATAATATAAATTTGCAATATATTGACCCCCCCCCCCTCCTGTAACAGGCTTGACCCTCCCCCTCGCTTGCAACAAGACCCCCCCTCATCATATTTAGTAAAAATAAATTTTAAAGTAGAAATAACGAGTTTTATTAATTTTATTTGTGTTTTATATAATAAAATTTATGATAATTAATAGTTGTTGACACTGATTTCACCTAACAATAAGATTAGGAATTAATTTTTGAAGGAAAAATGGAAAAATTTCTGAAAATACACTGTGCTCATGCTACCATCATGGATGACACATGAGCCACGAGTCTACTGTGGCAATTTAATTGAATAAAAAAAAAATTCTTCGTAATCTAACAAATTTCATGAAAAAATATTTTCATTGTAACAATTTATACATCGTAACTTTTTAATTTATTCACATTTTTTCATTTAATTTGGAAATATTTTAATATTTTAGTACAAAACTGAATAAAAGGAGTTATTTCAAGAAATATACAATTTTAAAAATCAATAACAGCATTGTTAACACTAAACCATGATCCCCCCTTCCCCCATGTAATACAGTATAATGCTGCCTCAACCCCTGTCTTTTGTGTTATGTAATTTATGAATGACTCCTCTGATAAAAATCAAACATTTTTTAAAATAAAATCAATAATTCCTAGTTGATTCTAACTTCTTTCTTCAAACCTCAAAGTTTAGTACAAATCCCCATTTAACTTCAAAATATTAGGGTACCCAAGGTAATGTTAAAAAAGAGCTCTACTCTTAATGGTCTTCAAAGCAGCACAACTACATCTTACTCCAGATGTATTTACCAAATTTAAATTTAAAAGCTTCTAATCTGACCGGGTTATAGGTGACACATCCATTCATAAAGACATCCCTCATTTTTGGGTACAAAATTGTGTGTATCTCATCACCACCTGCACCAATCTTAACCATTTCTGGAATATCACTAACAGATCTAAATTGTGACATGTATGTGAAGCTCCAAAACAAACCTGAAACAGAGTTTACACCATAAATTTGAGATCATATTCACGAGGATTCCAATATTTTATCTTCTTACACTATATCATAAGGGGAAAAAGGAAACTCATTCATAAAATATTATAATTTTTTTAATAAGATTGAGATAAACTTTTATAATTTATCAACAAATGTAATTGTGTATTATTAAATTCTGTACAGGCTTTACGATGTGGAAGTGGTTGATTTGAGCCCAGAGGTTTCATTTTTAATCATTGTTCCTCCTGCTGAATCTGCCTGTGCTGTTCCTGGTCAGAGAGATCTCCTTCTTCAGCGAGGAGATTTAGCTGCTTTACCTGTCCAAGTATTTGAAATGGTTCATTTGGGTACCTATCAGCGAGATGTAATATCCCGGTACTCTCGCCTTAGCTGCATTCTTGAACTGGATACTGTACTTGCTCAACATAATCATAGAGAGGTAAAGTAGTTTGTAATTTTATTTAAAAATCTTTAAAGTTCTCATTAACATACTTCTTAAGAATGTACCTAAAAATTCCTGTACAAAAAGTCATCAGTCACTACATATCAGTTTTTAATTATACAGGCTTTTTCCTCATCTGAAGTAGCGGCTGCCAAGGACCGCCTGAACCAGCTTCAAGAGTTCCAAGGGCAGTTGAACACCGCATGGAAAGGTGCACGGTGGCTCATGGAAGTTTTAACGTTCGCTCGAGACAGAGGTCCCAGTACAGGATCTGGCACTCCAGGCGTTGCAATGCGTCATCTCCTGACCATCAACAGCACGAGCAGTCCTGCTACAGGATCAGAAAAGGATCCAAAGAGCACTCCATGCATCAAACGATCAGGGAGTAGTGAGGGAAACGGAGTAACCAGTAGCTGCAGTCTCAAGAGAACTCTCCTCCAGTTGCCTCCAAGAGACCCTAAGTTAGTGAAATCTAGTGCAAGTCGAGGTAGCTGGCCTGGACCTGGTGTTAGTCCAGGAAGTGTGGCCTGCCTCCTCGGGGCTGAACTTAGTAAGAGTGAACAGCATCTTCCCAGTCGGGGAAACCGCAAAAACAGTAGCAGTAGCTTCAGTAACTGTTCGGGAGCAAATAGTCAATGCCATGGTCATAGTGGAGGTGACATAAGCAATGCATCGACTGTGGCAGCAGGAGGCAGTGCAAACAGTCTTGGTGTTGCAGGTATGCTATCATTTTCATATCTATTAATTGTTATTTTTAACAAAATTATCAAGATCTACAAAATTATGCTTGTTCTAATATGAATTAACACTATTTTATGAAATTAAAGAATAAAAGCATGCTTTATCACTTTTAAATCAAGATTTGAGCGCAAATCTCAAATAGACAAAGAGAAATCATAGATACAATTTTCTGCTTTTAATTTTTTAAACAACAGCATTTCTTGAGAGATTTATTTTTATTATCAGCATGTACATATTGAGTTTCTTTTTATTTATTCATGGCATATCTTGCAGGTATGAACAATCGCTTACCACCATCACGCAGTGAAGACACTTTGCTTCTGCAGCAGCATTCTCATTCCAAGGCAAAAACACATTCACGGTCACATTCCTCTACTATCACTACAAGTGTCTCAGCCTCAACATCACCCCTCCTTTCTGTCCGTCCACCTCATGGAGGAAGTCTTTTAGGTCTTGCTACTTCTGCAACTCCGGCAACTAGTATGCATTCTTTATCATCAGACGATTCAACATCATCTCCTGCAAGACCCACAACTGACAAAACCACAACTGAAGATGAAGATGACTTAGTTACTACAACAGTTGTACCTGCACCATCTTCTGGAATTTTGCAGGTAAGAACAAAACTTTATTAAAGGTAACAGAAATTATGTTGGGGTCATTGGAACACACAGAATTTCCATTTTAAATATTCTTTTAGATTATATAAATAATACATTAAATTATTGGTTTAGAAATTTCTTTGCAGTAAAATTGAAATCTAAACTTCCTTCCATTTTAACTCTCACATGAATAGTAGTCTTTAATAACATATCTTATGTTATCATATATTATGTTCATTGGTAGACCAATGAAACTTTGTCAAATAATTTTATATTAATATTTTACTGACAATAGTAATGTATTAAATTTTGAATAAGTAAGGATTTCTTTCAACAATGAATCATGTGCATCTGTAAAAAATTATGAGTTATCTTCATAACATTTCTTCGATCTCGAACTGATTCAAAGTATCTAGTTTAACTATTGCAATTACTTCACATTGAGAAGCTTACATTATTCAAAACTTCAATATCCCAATATTGAATGTGAAAAATGCATATTCATCCTCTTTGTGATATAAAAATGCCATTTTTTTCATACAAAAATTAGACATTATTTCACTTTTCTTTTATAACGGAATAATCTTACTCTGAGATATTTGTATAATATTGGTGTTTTTCTGTTGGCTCCAAGTATTAACTTTTTATTTCTATACATCCCTGATATCCTTCATTGAATCAAAATCTGTGCAATAAAGCAGAAGGGGAGAATTGAGTCATATATGTATTTTTTTAAAACTATTCTTTCCAAATCTTTTTGAATGATTAATGGAATAAAAATGTCCTTCTTGGTATTTCAGTTCAACCATTCCATGAACTAAAATTCCCTTTGACTTGGTGTAAGGATTTTCTCCAAGAATTGATCAGTGGTCATAAATATTAAAAAGTAAAGTATGACCTCTGCATGAATTAATATACACATTGCTATGTTGAAATCAAGCAGTTATGAAATGGAGCAGTCATATATCTTGCATGATTTTTGTATAGATTAATGATGCATGATAACATATTATTTTGAATATGTAAATTAGTGTAGTTTAGTAATGTGGTAGTGGATATATTCATTCTTGGATATATTTCTCAATAAGGGGCAATAATAGCATAATTCTACAAATTAAATTGTATATTTTCCTCAAGAAGTGTTGGTATAAATGTCATAACCTATTTCCCAAAATAATTTCCACAGAAATCTTCAAATGGAGGGAAGTTATTAGCTTTTGGAATATGTAGGAGGTAGAATTTTTAAATTTAAGTGTACATGATGGAAATATCACTGGCTAAACTAATTCTTTTTCCATAATTTAACACTTAAATGTATTCAAATACAAATTTGTTTCTCTTTTAAAGTTACTGGTACCCTTCATTCATTGCAATACAAAGAACACAGTGAGAAGAGAAATTAGAATAGTTTAATAATTATTTCATGAAAAAGCTTTGTTTAATATTGATAATTAATTACTAACAACCCTCTAGAAAGATTGTGCATATTTTGACAAAAAAGTGTATAGGTATTGTTCCATTTTTATTATATCACTTAGTAGATTTTAAATTTCTTTCTCCTACATCCTGTGATGTTATATATTACTGAGTTAATCTTAAAAACTAAGCAAGTTTTAGGATTTGTTCTTTTATGAATAATGCCGTGGCGACTTACATTTCCACATAGATAATTGTTTGTTAAACCATTGACAAGTTGCCTTACTTATAATAGATCTGTGTTATTAAAGTTACATTGCTAGAGCATGTGTTAGCACCACTTGCTCAGAAAATTCAGTGTGAATTGGTTCATAAGTTTTGAAATAAAAAGGGACACAATGAATTGTGTAACCTCCTGCTTTTGAAGTTGGTTTAAAACACAAACGGTAAGAATATGTCATTGTTTGACCTTCCCAAATTCTATTAAGAAAATTTCATACCAATCCTCATATTTCTGATGAAGTGGTGTAATATAGTTTCTACCAATTAAATTTTACTTCATAATTTTGCATTCATGTTCATCAAACATGTTTTATTATACAAAAATGCATGCCTCAGCAACTAATTGCTGATATTCTCTAACTTCTTAGTCATCAAGTCCTTTGTTATTATTTTATTGTAGTATTTTACATTTAAATTGATTTAATCCCATCATACAGTTTCATTTCTAGAGATCTGTTTGAGTTAAATTTTGGTGTCTATTCAATCTGTAATTTTCAAAGTTGCTTTGTATCATTATCTACAGTAGCTGTTGAATATGAAATTTACATTTGTTTAAAATTTTAATTCATAAGACTAAACTTAAGTTATGTCAAGTATCCACCAAACTTTAATATTACCATAGACAAAAATATTTAATTTTATTTAAATGTACTCGAGGAATCAACTAGGTTTCCTACGCTCTGTTGTTTAGTGAAACAATATTACAAATGTTTCTTTTGGTATTGAAGACATTCATTTAGGCATCTAACCACATTTCAGTTGTCTATTCTGTACAAGAATAGAGAATGAAAAATAGAGATTAGAAAATGAAAAATACTGGTGAAGAATTAGCAAGCACAAATTGACAAATTACTAAAATTAATTAAGTTCCTAATTGATTTGGCAAGATTATATGAACTACCAAAATTATTTATTAGTTTGTGGACTTAACACAAAGAGAAGATTAAATTCTTTAGGAACTTGAGTGAATATTTTTTGTTAAATAAACATATACATTATATTTACCATACTTTTCAAAGATGGCAGTAAAAACTGTATCCTTTCTTGCACTATAGCAAGTTGTAAAAGGGTTAATGGACCAATTGAACAACCATTTTCAATTCTTGCCATTATTTATTTTTAACAGAAGTGAATTACTCAAATGTAATATGTGGCAATATGTAAATATTTCTTTGAAGGCTCTTTACTTAGAGTACATGTTAATGACAACTTCAGTAATTAACTTGAATATTTGTTTTGTTTTTGTAATGTTCATGAAATATTGTGTTTCAGGTTTATGCTGCTTATGAAACTGGCTTGGCAAGCGGAACTAGCCTTAAACTGCATGTCACTCCTTGGACAACAGCCAGAGAAGTTGTTGATTTAGTAGTGAAACAGCTCAATATGGCAGTGGTACTGAAAGGCAAAGATGGACCTATTTATCCAAATGACAAATTGAGAAATTTTTGCCTTGTGGCTGTCATTGGAGCAAGAGAACGTTGTTTGAGAGATGACTTCAAGCCTCTGCAGCTTCAAAATCCATGGAAGAAAGGTCGTTTGTATGTTCGCCAAAAACATGATGTTTTGGCTGCTCTTGAACAGAGTGCTCGACATACTGCGTATATCTAGCTTTGTTTCTCAACAGAAAACAAACTGTTTAATAATGCTACTAGTGCTTTAATATAAATAAATTCAAAAATGTTAGTGATTTAGATTGATATCTGATAAAAGGCAGTGTCAAAACTGGTAACCCACTCAGCTTTATGAAATGCTGAAAGAAGAATCTAGACATTGATTATTTTAGTTAAAGAGAAATGAATTTAAGGACAAGTGTGAAAAATATATATAGTTGACATTTAATTGAGAAATAATAACAAATTTTTGATTATAGCAAAATCAAGTTGTAAATCAGTAATTTACTGATGTAGATGAGCTAAATAATTACTTTTACCTCCATATTTTAAAATTTTATTACTCTTGTTACCTGTTATTCCTAGCACTCAAGAGTTTGCGCTGAAATTTCAAAAACATTATTGTTTAAGAAACTCATTTTCTCTCCGGCTATTTATAATTAGCCTTGAGTAGAGATGATACTTTTTTCTTTACCACTTTTTCAGAACTTGTGTCATTCTCAGTTCTTCTCAGTGACACAACACTACATCATTTTTGCTTTGATAATAAAATGTTATTATTTCTCCAAATTAGTTTGAAATGGTTCAGGAAGATTGAGAAAGATTTTTCTCAGGTTTGAATTGGATATACTGTATCTTCAAACTACAATTGTGGAGTGTTAAGAAAAATAACTAGGAGACTGCAAATAAACTACCTGTTTTGCGGTGTATCAAATACAAACTTTGCTCTGAATCAAAATGTGAAAAGTTAACATAAACACCTATTTGACTTCATTCAGACAAGGATTGAGGTCGAAACATTTGATCTGAGAAAGTATGACTGAGTGAATTTTGTTACTTATACAATCCCCAACTTCAGAGATTTGTGTATTCTACACAGAAATTATAGAAAACTTGAGATTACAAATTAAAGAGGGAACTCAAGACTGTTTTATATGTACATATGTGAATTGGACCAGAAAGTCAGAATTTAAAATCAATTTAAAATATTGAAATAACCAACTTGCCATGTAATATAGAAGTGTTGCAGAAAATGTTATTTTTAATCAATATTAGTTTGGTTTATTTTATTGTAAAAAAGATTGCATTTAGTTTTTTCATTGAGTGTTTGTGTGTAAAAGTATTATGTACATAAAATATATTTGTGTATAAGTGTAATATGAAAAATTGTTCATATGTGTAGATACATGTGTACTAAAGTGTGAATGTACTATAAATTTTTCAGTCTCAAATAGTAGTAACATTGGCTGTTATTTGGAATGTATTACCAGTGTTAAGTCAACAGTGCTTTCATTATTATTTACGTTATTAATTGATGAACAGTGTATACACTTAAAAACTGAACTGTATTGAATGTAGACAACTCTGAATGATAGGAAAAAGATTAATTTTAAAAAGTATTTATGCATAAGTTCCTGCTGTGAAACATATATAATACCTATATTTTGTAGGACAATTATTGAGGAAACTCAAGAACACCATTCAAGCTGCTACTATTTACAAAATAAATATCTGAATTGACGGTTGTAATATCAGTCTGATCGTAATGTAAATGTGAACATGGGAGTCTTAAACGTTGTGGAGACTGACTGGTTTAAATGGTGCTGACATTCCAGAATTGAGACTGAAATGTTTTTTGTTTGTTTTTTTCTTTCTTTTTTTTGGTTTTTTTTTTATTGCTAACTAAATTGGCCAGTTAGATATTTTAATCACATGATGTAATGTCTCTACCAATTTTGTAGTATGAAAACATACTATAAATCACAAGAAAAATAAAACTAAGGAATGATTTGTAACATACAAATGCTGGAGACACAAAGAAATAAAAATCTCATGGCATAACTTGTACACATATGTCTTAAAGATATATGTTTTTTGAAATGTTACCTTTTTATTAAAATTATATGCGAGAAATACTAAATCATGAAATGCCCCTTTATGACAAAAAGTATTAAAAAGTGCATCTTCACTTCTTTGTTGAACAGTTAAATGTATATAATACATTTAATATATTGAGCAGATAATATTGGGCAGATTGCTCTACCATCAGAGATTATTTCTTTCACAAATTTGTCATATTATTTGAAACTATTTTAATTTATATATTGTACATTTGTAATATGATCGAAAGAATTAAACATGTAATATAATTTGATAAATACATGTTTGTATTATAATTTTCAACACAACATTTAGATAATGCAAAAGGACTAAATCATAATTTTTTGTGAATAGAGAAGAGATTACACAACAAAGTAATAGAATGTATTTCTATCAAGATGATCAGAATTAAAACTAAAAATACTCAAAGTTTAATGAGTGATTGCTTAGTAACATACCCAAAATATTTCTATAAAGCACTGAATATATGTATATTAAGAAATATATTTGAGATAAATGTACACCAATATGTTGGATAGCAAAAATCCTGTTAGAACAAAATATGAGAGTACCTACTAATCAGATATGCATTGCATTTACAGTCTATTTATTACTGTTACTGATTTGAGTTTGAAATGAAGAACATTTTGTATGTACTATTTTAGAATCCAATGTATATAAATGCACTACATATTTTGTTATGTCTCATCTGCGTGTCAATGGAGGTTGTGTTTGGCTCTGCTGTTCAAATGTGTGGGGCAATAAAATGTTGATGTTGGAGAATTGGATTTTTTTTTTTTTTCATAGTATAAAACTGCTGGGGAGAACCCATAACAATACAATTTTCTACAAAACCTCTATGAATTTCAAAATGGGAATGTAGATTTTCAACTGAAGGAGTGAGAGGAGGGGGGGGGGGGGGTTAGAAAAGGGAAAGTGCTGGGAGCCATGCTAATTTTCATTTGCCAAAGATGAATCAGATATTTAGTTTAATTCTCTTATGAAATTATTGGATAAATATTTCAGATATTTTTAATTGAGAGGAACCAAGTAAAATAAATCAATGCTCTGACATTTATTTTTTATGAGGTTTATGCGTATTTTTAATTTCTTGAATAGTGTGATGTAATCAGAAAAAAGTACCAAATCTGTGACATAAATACATTTTGTGGGTCCCTGATGCTTCAAAAATGGATCTGCCTTGTTTGTGAACATTGTTTATTACTTTCCTGTATATGTCGTACATTCAAAATTTACGTTTGGTTGGTCCGTCATACAAAGAAGGTAATTTTTCATAAAAACGTCTGACTGTCTATGTACACACTAGCTCTGAAACATCCACTGATATTGTTCAAAATTGATATTCCCTGAGTGAACTCATGGTCCTGCAAATTTGGATCTTTTAATTTCAGGTGTATTTTACATGAAGGCTCTAGGAAATTTTCAAAATTTTGTCAAATATTGCAGGTTTAATTTTCATTAACATCTCTAGAATTTAGAAAATTACAAAATTTAAAGATTTTTCAACCTCCTCCTACAACTTTATTATTGAAAATAGAGATTTCTTTATTAATGGAAATCAATATATTATATAATATTAATCAAAATTATATAATAATTTCTCAATGTAATATGCTAAGGAGATATATATGTTTTTGACAGTGTTTGAGAAAACATGCAACTGCTGGTTAGAGAATTTCTTCACATTCCTGCTTCAAAATGATTTAAGACAAAAAAATAGAAGTTTTCAGGTTGAGACATAAAAAATAGCTTATTGCAACACACATTATAATCATGCTTAACTTGAAAATGATGTGTGATTTTCCATAAAGAAACACAAATTTTTTGGGAACATGGCATTGGGAAGATTTGGAGGACATGTAGGGAAATGACAATGGGCATTTGCAGGTTGGGTGAGGGAAATGGAGAAATGAAGGGAGAGGATGTGGTGAAATGAAGGGGGACAGGTGGGGCCCAAATTGTTTCTTAAGCAGTATTATACAAAATGAGACACCTCTGAACCAACTATTAGATTTTTGTTGATTTAGTTTCTTCTGGCTGCCCCAATCCAATGTATGTTTAGAAATGTGCGGAAACATGAAATATATGGAAGGAAGAAATTGAAAGAAAAAAAGTACAGAAATAAACTTCCGTGATAAAATTAAAGAGACTTTTATTTTCTGTGCAATTTAATCTCAATGCTTGACAATATTAGAATGATTACCCTTGCACAGAACCGGATCTATAATGTAATAAAGCACAGATCCGAAGCTGGACATTGGAAGTGGAGTTCCACTATGCGTCTTTTTTCAGTTTTCTTCAAGATTATTGGTTTAGTGGTGAGTTGTAGTTGACATTTAGATAATTGAAATGATTGAAGGTGTTGTCATTGTCAACAATACTATTTATTTCAAGATTGCAGATTTTCGCACGAGACCATCTAGTAGTAATAATAGAAGTCGTAAATAATTAATAATAATAATAATAATAATAATAATAATAACAATAATAATAATAATAATAATAATAATAATAATAATAATAATAATAATAATAATAATAATAATGATAATGATAATGATAGTTAACAACAACAAACCGGATGCAATTGCTCAGCGGCAACAATGCTATTGTCTGAGCAGCAGTGGCACTGCCCAGTAGGTCGACAGTAACAGCACAGCTACGTCGAATTCAATTACTATCTGAAGGAGAAATCCAGTGGTTGGCTACTCTCATGGGCAGTTATCCGGGGTTTTCTGTATCAATACCGCACGAATGTCGGAGCAGCACCTCAACATACGGGCCACGTACTGCTCGCGAACTTCCCATCCTCATCCTTCCGTGCATTCCCTTCGTTGATTGAGACCGTATCAAACAGCGGTGCAGATCAAGCGACATCCGGCGGCACGACCGAGAAAAACGCGAACAGCTGTGCCATATTCCATCGTGAAGATAATACACCCAGGCGCCATGTTATAAAAAACCGAAGTATAGTTGATGCGCCAGAAAACACTAAATATTCTTCCATTGTTATTATTTCTCTCATTTTCTTTCTTTCTTTCTTTCTTTATTTCTTCGTTAAGGTCATCTAAGGACCATAAGACAATTTCAACACTTCCTTTTAAGTTGCTGTTTCTTCTTTTTCCAGTGCTCCATCTTCTCACGATGTTTTATTTTCCTCTCTTCGGACCATTTTGCACTCCTCTCATCTTTCCATACTACCACAGACTAAGGAGGAATAATTATTTTCTCTCTGATAATACCCTTCGATTTACTTTTAAAATTATCTCTGTCCAATGTTTCTTCTTCTCCTATATTGTTCCTTTCCATATCTTTCTGAACTTCCTGAACTCAGGTTATGGTGGATTTCTTATTCCAAAGATACATGAAAATGTGTTTTTTAGTATGTTATCATCCATTCTTAATGTTTCCAAAGAACATTATTTTCCCCGCAAATAGGCCGTCTTGGACCACGCATATATGCACTACCATTTATCACGTTGCAAGTCTTGCATGAAATCAATCAGGGAATCAGCATTAGGCTGAATCCGATTTTTATACCCCAGGGTTGTTAGTCCTTGGGGGATGGAAGATGGAGATAATGAAGGATGAATGGACGGCACACACAAACAGACATACACAAACACATCCATGCCAGGCGGGACACGAACCCGCGATCCTTCCGTCCGAGATCGCCACGGCACTACTGGCTTAGCGATCTCGACTATCCGGACTGGCCATAATAACAATAATAAAAATAATATATTATAATATATTATTATTATTATTATTATTATTATTATTATTATTATTATTATTATTATTATTATTATTATTATTATTATTTGCACCAAATGCTATACCAGTGACGGATCGTCAGGTGGAGAGGTGAAGAGCATACTAAATGTCATTGTGTATGTCACTGGAACTGTCATTGTGTATCCATTGTGTATCCAAACAGGAACGCATTTCAGGGACTGCAAAATTGTACTTGCTTGCGCCTTGGCTTGTGACTCCAAACGAGATCATGTGACGGTTGCTATGGCAAACATGGCGGATAGTGAAGCGACGGCTCCCTCTGCTTCACACAGGATGTGAAGAGTGTTAGAGGCTGAAAGCTTGTCTCTGACAATGCACCTCAGAATGCAGCATAACCCATGGGGTAGTTAATATTCTTGTCACAACATATGTTTTCAGCAACTTTTTGGGATTCCCACCAGAACGTTCAATACACTGAATTTAGTTCAACATACAAATTTAGAGTCCGTACACCAAGTTTGAACAAAAAAAAAGTGTTATATCATTATTTACGTAATTATCACAAAAATATCTTAAAAGTGATCAGTATTTTTTGACGAATTTATGACTGGTGTATTACATTGGCGCTTCTGTTCTTTACTTCTTTATCCGTCATTCTCGAATTCAATTATTTGAGATTGATCGCCCGTTCTTGTGTCTGCGAATGGACTTGTTCGCAAGTGCGGTAGTGCTCAAATTTATCCAATTTGAGATTTCAGACTAGTGCAATCCATGTTTTCTGATAGTGATTTAGTTCTCAGCAATTCAGAAAAGAGCAGCCATTTATAGAAAACGTTATTAACCCGAACATAATTTTGAAGAGGAGAATTAATCTAATCTTCAATATATAAGGTAAGTTTTTGTGATAATTTGTGATAATTCCCATTGATGATTGTGATAATTCCCATTGTCCATTTGGAAGTTAGTCATTGACTCTAAAGAAAGAGGACTGGGGTCAGCTTCAGGCTGCTATAATGCAGTTACTGAGAATGGTGAAAGGGTGCACTCGCGATGTAAAAAGAGAAAATAATTAAAACTATTATCACTTTGTGATAAAGTATAAAAATTAACTGGCTTAAGTTTTGTGTTAAGATGACTATTCAAAAACTATTGTGACTCACATGCCGGTGGAATAAGAGATGTGAAAAGATCTACAAGTCGGTGGAAAGGTACTGTCAAGAGGCCAGAATAAGTAGTACCTAGCCCACAGAATTTAAAACAAAATATACTTTTTATTTAAAGTTCAATTAACAGGGTCATTTTTCACCTGTATCGCAGGACAACATTATTAATCAACTTTTAAAGATAATACACTACTTCACTGAGATAAATTTCTATTTCAAATATTTTGCAATGTATTTTTACCGTGAGGAAATCAATATTCAACAATGAATTGCAGAATTCCTGTCTCCTTGACAACTGACGTATTCTGCTTGTCAAGAAAAATTCAAAATTATATAACCATATATATTCTTTTATAATACACTCTACTGGCATTTTGTACGACATCGTGTGACCTGAAAATCAGCAACATGTAACGTATGTGATTTGTTTATGATAATTACTGTATCTAATACTGGTGTCACTTTTGTACTGATTCACATTTTCGCTCTTTCCGTATCCGCTTTGTATTTTTCGTTTTTGTTTTTCATTACTACTATTCATTACTACTCACTTGTGCATCATAACATCCTGTACGTACATCTTTGTTTCCTACTTCCTTTCCTACCTTCGTCGACTCGTTCTTCTTCCTCTTCTTTTTTCTTACACCTTTTCGTTTCTGCACTACTATATTTAAAGCAGTTAATTAAATGCAATTACGTTTCGTTTTTTGAAAACCTTCACTGCCATTACTGCAATGTGGAGAGAAGTTGGCTTCATCTCAATGTCAGTAGCGATTGAAAATATAATAATATATAATTTGTATTCGCTTCCACAGTGGATGTAGTCTTTTACTATTCATTTGTTTTAAATAAACACAAAGCATGCACTTGTTTATGATCAACATAATAAAAAGAACGTAAGTGAATGTAAGAAACACACTCCTGATTTTTGTTTTACGGAACATATTAATCATCGATATTTTCTATTTCATGATTTGTAACAGAACAAAAAAGAGAATAAGAAGAACTTATGTTGAAACAAATTCTGAAATATTCATTCAGAAATGTGAAATAACTCCAGAAAAATTTTACTGATCAATGTTTTGATTCTTTTCGATCACATTACATACTTATAAATCAATTAAAATTAATTATTGATTCTAGCTTCGCAGAGTATTTCACATGGTCTAATAGCCACATTATTATCAATATTAAGAATATACATTACACTTGGAAATTAAGAGAATCAGTGCAAGTATGGTTTGGTCATATTGTTTTCGTCTTATTGTATTTAGTAATGACTATCTGTTTACTATTAATAATACATATTTATAGTACCTTAAGCGTCTAGGTCTTTGCATGTTATAATCTTGTTTGACTGTCGTGATCCTTTCATGTTTTCTTCGTAAAGGAGTTCGCCTTCGATACATTGGATCGTTTTCTTTTTCGAGTCGTATTATTCGTCCTCTTTCCTGTTTGTTTCGCCTGCGCCCGAACGTCTTCATTTTAGTTTAAAGATTGAAGATGACCATTATTACTGTCACAAAGTTGAGAGGAACATTAAATAGAAGCAAAAACGGAGACAAAGGCAAACGCGCACTCAAATAACAAGCAAGTACGAACACAAAGACGCACTAGAAGCGAAAAAAAAAAAAAAACAAGTAAACAACGATGTATACGGACACGGGAGCTTCAAGGCGAAAACAAAATTGAGGAAAAAAAGTCGGACAGGAAAGAAAACTTGAAGAATGTGAATGAAAGAATATAAAGCAGAAAAAAGAATACGAATCCGTAACGAAAGCAAATAATACAAGCACGTATTCCAATCTTTCGAAAACAGATCGTGTTTCATGTTGTTCATTTATCAACTCTGTAAAATATTTTTTCCAGAAATGAAAAAGCAAAATTTTATAATTGTTTTATTTGTTTTAAAGCATAATATTAGAAACAATTACTTAAATAACGTTGATTGAAGGAAGAGATGTCACGAGTAGTTTCACAAAACAAACTTTTTAGAAGAAAGAAACTGGTGGTGCTATAGAATGGCTAAGACTTTACCGAGCTAGTTTCTTTACCTATTCAATCAGGGTTATCTTTTCGGTTTGCCCCACCCTCTTCTCAGGTGCCTAAAACATATTTTTTCTCGTCTCTTATTTTTCGGATCCCTAATTGTAGAATAAATATAACTTTGGGAATATTACAAAACGATGAATCTTGGTACTATTTATACATTTTCATTCAAAAATTTAGATTTGTTTTTATGAATATGTCGTTTGAGCAAGTCTAAAAATGCGCAATATGTAGCTGATTTTCACCCAAAAATTTCGAATTTTCTAGAAACTTCATGAAAAATTATTGGAAGTAATTGTACTCACAAATGCGTCCGTAATGTAAATATTGACGACGTGAGAGAATTAAAAAAACTTCTATTTAATTGTTGAAATAATGACAATAAATCGAAGTGTCGTTTAAGACTTTTTATTAAGCAAATTTAGCACTTTTCGTATAAAAAGTTTGGAGAAAAAATGGAGTAGTTTTTGAGAAAATCTTGTTTTTGTAATTTTTAATATTGCTCCAAAACGACTAAAATGTTCATAAAAGATGTTCGTGGAATTAATTAAATGTTTGGGGAGAACAAATTTGATTTGAAAATCTCTATCTTCAATGTAGGAAGATGTCAAAAAATCAAATTTTTGTAATTTTCGAAATTTTTGTGCCATTAATCGTCGCCCAAAAAACATTTTTTCGACATAATCTCAACTTTTTGCTTTCCTAGTTGTACAACCGAAACATTACTTCAATAATATTAAAGAAGAGTAAAAACTCGTCCTAAATAGGAATTTTTATTGAAAAATTTGAAGCAGTTTTTAAAAAAATCGCTATTAAGCATTACTGTAAATGCGAAATTTGAAGCCCTTTTCCACATGAATCTATTGAGTTTTCGAAAAAGTTCATTTAAAATCATTTGAAGCACTTTCACTCACAAGTTTAATAATGCATACAAATTGATGAAAATGTCCATATTAACGGATTGAGAGGTACTTAAAAAAATTACATTTGTGTAATTTTTGTAAAAACAAATGAATATATCAAAATGAACTTTACGTCATATTAAACAGCACACATAGCAGTATCTATTAGAAAAATTGGAAGAAAAAATTTGGAGCCATTTTTGAGAAAATGGCGTTTGAGCGTTTCTGAAAATGCGGAATTTTGAGCTCGTTTGTACAGAAAACGGTTGAGTTTTCGAGAAACTTTAGAGTTTAGCAATTGCGACATTGCGTTATGCATTATAAGAACAACGTTTCAAGCGTTGACCAAAGAAGTTGCATAATATATCAGAGAGTCTAGGCTAGCGGCGAGACTTTTAAACCACGATACGATACAAGAGTGTAATAAATGTACATTGTGATTAGAGTTTTAGATTTTGTGAACCTCTGCGATGAGTATGCAGTTTGGAATTTTCAATCGACTGTTCTTGAGAACGTAGGAAATATTTTCAAACAGCGTTCATTATGAGAGTAAGACATAATCTATCCCAAAGATATGATTTCAACTTCTTTTTCTCAAATTTCTTTCCTGTCACTTCTCCAACATTTACCGTTAATTCTTGCCAACGTTCTAGAGTTAGTAAGAAATAGTTGTAACTGCCTCACATACGGGAATCGGTTTGCCGGAGATGGAACAATCCCCTACGTTTCTTGTTTTTAAACGGCCATTTTGCCGCTTGTAAGGTAACCGTAGAGACTCCTGTAGGCGTGCACTATTTATGAAGGTATATGGTCGTACCTTAGGTAGGTCTAAGGTAGGACGTTATGACTTCAAGGCCCGTCACGTGACCGTTAGTGCATAACGTCGCTGCCTTACGCGTGGCGCTAAACTCCCTAATTTCTGTGCTGTTGTTTGTGTCTTGGAAGCAGCAGCAGAGGATCGACGTCCTGACCTTCAGCCCTGTGCGCCGCGCCGTGCCCCGACCGGTCGCCGGTCGGAGGGGGCGGCATGTCGGGCTCCTGCTGCAACGAATTCGGGAACACCCTCAACCTCGGACACGTGGGCGAGCTCAATGTGCGCGCGCGGGAGGTGACGGTGAGCGAAAGGGCAAAGCACGGCCACTGACTTTCTCCTACGTAAAATGGAAGCTTGCACGGTGAAATGTTCATGTTAATTTGTAAAATTTGTAAAATTTTGTATGATATTTTGCAGATATATGTAGTATTAAGTTCTGTAATGTTTAGTTAGAAACGAGACACTTCAGAGACGTGAACAGCCAGCCAAACCATCCAACGCCTCCTCCAACATCAACAACTCTAACTTTATTTATCACAATTCAATCATTGGCTAAAAAATAATTACATTTTTAATAAATCATATACCCTTTAATTTCAGGAACACGTGTATTAGTCAACAAAACCCAAAATATTTTGCGGTTCAAAACATCTTGGGGGCCGTGCCCCCCAAACACTTCAGAGACGTGAACAGTCAGCCAAACCATCCAACGCCTCCTCCAACATCAACAACTCTAACTTTATTTATCACAATTCAATCATTGGGTCCAACATAATTACATTTTTAATGAATCATATATCCTTAAATTTCAAGAACACATGTATTAGTCAACAAAACCCAAAATATTTTGCGGTTCAAAACATCTTGGGGGCCGTGCCTCCCAAACACTTCAGAGACGTGAACATCCAGACAAACCATCCAACGCCTCCCCATATAATAGTATTAATTATAATCATAAGATTAAATATAATAAAATGAATTACATATTTTTCAATAAGACAAATAAAACTAACATTTCTACCTAATTTTTCCTTTTTTATTGCTTTAGTTAGTGTATTCTGCCACCAACTTCTCAAACTTATTTGCAGAATTAGTAATAAATCTAAATCTAAAATCACAAAGGCATCCATCTGGGATGAAACATTTCAACTGATTTGGCAATGCAGTCTAAGTAACAAGTGCTAACATGAAAATGTATCCTTTACTGCAGCCATTTACAAAGAGACGGAACGTGCACAACCGTGCACCAACTTTAGAGAGTGTCACAGAAAATTGTGCAAATGTACGTCCCAAATTGTATACAGAACCTGCAAATATTAATATTTATGATTGCCACTCAGAGACATGTACGAATTAACTTATTGTATTTCCTCCGAGGTCTCAGCTATTCCTGCAGATACTTCTGCTGAAAGTGTACTACGTTGTCTGTCTGACCACTGTAATTTTTAGCAGAGGTGATATTTGAAATATCTTTAATGTACATCTGATGAGCGAACCTTGTCTATAAATTTGTATTCGTAATATTGATGGCAAAGAATTTTGGGTACGATAATAAATATCAGATCTTATGACTTTTTCGCACTAATAGTAGATTTTTAATAATCTCTGCACGATTTTCGAAGATTTTTTCTTGTCTAATCGTTAGATCTTCTGTTTCCTGAAATTTTAGGAAAAAAAGCCTTCAAAGTATCGTTCCTCAGTTCCTGTAATTGACGTCAAAAAACTTGTTTTTTTCTGTAGCGAATAGCTTCAGGAACTACGTAAAAAATACTGATATCTGCTTGATTCATGATTCTTATCTCTAAAATATCTTGCTTCGAAGCGTCCAGCACAAGGAGAGCGTCATCTAATTAATCTACAATGAACAGGTCAAGCAAGCCGAGGTTATCGATATAAATTAGATGTATTTGTTCGGTGAATTATTAGTTATAGTAATGTAATATTTTTATACATATATATATATATATATATATATATATATATATATATATATATATATATAAGTATATATGTTAATATATATCTGTATAAATACAGCGGTACATTCTATGTACGATACAGGGGTATCAAAAGACGTCCAGAAACACACTTCTGTGTGTTGGGTGGCCTAGTGTTCAGGGGCCAAAAGTCTAGAATATTTTAGCTCATTTCGAAACTCATAAAAAGGATGGACACTCATATTTTAAAAAGTAAATAATTTATTTTCTTACTTTCTTTGGCGAAGTAAATTTCTGGAAGAAATAAAATAACTGAATATCTGACCTCGTATTTAATGAAATATGTAATTACATACGTTCATCCACTACTAACATTTACTGGTGTTCAACAATACGTAGAATAACTTAAGCTGAACATTTAAAAAATTCATTCAGTCACATTTTATCACCTTAACTCAGTGTCTAAGTCCTATTCTCTGCCAGCTCATTAGGAAATGTAGTTGAAACATTCGTCTTATAGTAAATACGTCTATAGATAAGTAACGAATTCCAACATGACAAAATTTGGTTTGAACATTTTCAAATATTAAAAATAATATGTATGCAGTTGTTTGAAAAATGCATGTGATATTTTTCTGAAAAATGTTCCTCTGAACAACACTTTTCTGTTTTGGTCAGATTTGAAGCCCAAAGAACTATATATTCCAAAAATTAGAAAACACGATGTTGTGATTATTTAAATGATTTGAAACATATTGAAGACATTTGTATTGTTAATGATGTATTCACATTCTACATTTTTAATTTTGAAAATTTTTTAGTCGTACTTTTAAGCCGCAATAATGAAGTATTATGTTGCGCAGGTAGTCAGTGCGCCGCCTCCGTCGCGGCCCTCTTCAAAGAAAAAGAAGAAAAAGAAAAAATTCTCATTGTTTCAAGCTTTTTGTCCTAAGAGAAACAAAAGCGGGAAAGGTACAAAAGGCAAGAGAAAAGTAAGTGTCAAGGGATAACACAGTCATCAACATACAAAGCTCTAGACCAGAGGTTCTCAAACTGCGGGACCCTGAAGTGGAGCGCAATGGCTGTAGAAGGGAAGCGCGAGAAATTTTGAAAAATCAGTATTTTATTTATTGGTAAAGCAATGAGAAAACTTTAAAAATTAAGATAGTTTATTTTTAAACTTATTGAATTAAAGATGCAAATCTGTTAGATGTTACAATTGATCAAAAAATAAACTTTTTTGTAAAACCTAACCTTCAATTTCAAAATTAATAGGTATCTCCATTAATCTGATTTAGAAACAAAACATTTCTTGATTTTTTTGCTAAATGCACAGTTATTAAGCGAACTTAATGCGATAATTTGTCTTTTAGAATGACAACGCTGGTTCTCCATGCAATCCAATCCCCTGAGTACGCTCTCTAGGTTTTTCGTTAATTTTTACAAACGTTTGCTAATAATCATATATTTGTTTGTTAATTATTTTATTTCATTTGAAGTTAATTTTTCGAGCTGTAGAATTAAATTTCAATAGATAACTTTTTGCATTATCTTATATTTGCTTCGTAAAAACATGTAAAAAGGTATATTATAACAAAATATTAGTATACATACGATTTTATACTATATGCGTAATACATGATGAAGTGTGCAATCGTTACCAAGGAGGCGGGTGCGAGATGAAAAGTTTGAGAACCTCTTTAAACTGTTGGGTTAAAAGAATGTAAGTCAAAAATGGACAAAATATATATCCCATTATTTACAGGAGGAATCGTTTTTCTTTTGGCCGAATAAGGAACATTGGGAAAGATCTGAATAATTTCAGATTTATACGTTTTAAGAAATATATTTGTTAGACCGAAGTCATGTATAATTTTTCGAAAAATTCATAGTTCTTGCGTAATTTTGTCTGAAACAAAGGCAATTTGAATCAATTTTATTCTCAAAAAGGGATCCGAGATTTCTCTTTAAATAGTAATCTTTTCATAGGTAACGAAGGATGATAAACAAAGTTGTGTTGGCCTCTCTTGGTGAACACTATTTTCAAAAATTGCAAAACATTAACATTTCAAAAGAACAATATTGACGTTTGAGATTTTTTATCTTAAATGAAATGTTTAAAAAATAAATCTTTGAAAAAGATCATGCACATGTTTTGGAAAAAACAGCCTTTTTGCATAATTTACGCTTGAGATTAATGCAGAGCGTTTTTTTAAACAGTTCCAATTTTTTATTTAAATATTTTCCTCAAATAGAGCACATGACACTTAAAAAATTGCGCAGATCTCATTTTCGGCCAACTGTTTGTCTTTTTGAAAATCGCGAACAAAAGTTAACATTGTAGAACTACAATCTTGATGGTAGAGATTTTTTATTTTAATAAAATTTTGTATTTAAAACTATATATTGGAATAATGTAAAGAAAAATCTCTGAATTTTGGAAAATTACAAATGCAAATGATCAACTTTTTAAGCGTCAGGACGGTTGAGTATACCCTTGCTTCCAACGGTGAAGTGGTAACGTGCCATTTTCTTTGTAAATATTTCGCGCACATGTTCCATTACATTGCGCGGAAACTACAGACATATTAAACAAAATTTTAATTTGAAAGAACTAATTATAGGGAACAAATTTCATTTGGAGGAAAAATCTCTATATTCAATTTTGCAGTAGTAGGAAGGCGAAAAAAATTCAATCTATTGCAATTTTCAAAGAATCAGGGTTAACAGTGAAAATAACACATACGCCACCTTTATAAATGCATTTCACTCTATTCTTACAAGAAATTTAAAGGAAAAAATTCAAATCCACAGGATTCATTCAGTATACATAACTTCATTACAGTCAGCATTACATAGCTTCCTCTATTCTACGCACACTACTCCGTATATCCAATCACATTAAATAAGTTACAACTTTTTGAAAACAATATCTTAAAATTACAGTAAACTCCCCCTGGTTTGTCACAAATAAGACACTGCACAACGATATGGCAATAGAACCTATTACTTCCTTTATTATGAAACTGTCACATAATTTGTTCAATAATTTAAATCATGTACTACTAGGTGTAATCACTCACGAAATAGGAACTGATCAACTCCCACTCTCCCGCCTAAGAAACAGACTCCCATTTCATATTTTCCTTCAATACCTCTCCGAAATTCGATAAAGTAAGAATTTTTCTTTCATTTACCTGTATCTCCAATCGTATTTTCTCTTAACCCTATCATCGCTCTTTAACGAAATTTCTTCACAAATAACCTTGCTTGAAGGCATAACCTAATGATATCACTATCAAAGAGGTGATAAAAAGTTACCCCTCTTACACTTTGCTGGTACAAAGTTGCTCGGTCAAAAACTGACGAGCCTTACGTCTGAACTATATATCAATGTAAAATGAAATATAATAAATAAATTACTCGGTATACAGAGTGTCCCACCAACTAAAGGTCACCTCCATATCTTCTAAACCGTTCATGGTATCGAAATGCTGTTTTCTCTCAACAATGGGGAATCATGAGGCAAGTAATATGTCGCAGAGGTATTGTTTGAAATATTTTTAGTTTTTGAGAAACAACCATATTTGAATTTTTAAATAGAACTATATATTTTTCTCATCAGCAGTGGATAGAGCAGTGAAAAGAGGAATCCAACTATTTATCATATTTATTTTGTTAGAATTTTTAGTATAAAAGTAGGCTTTCTAACATGTTATTTTCAATTAAACGGACATTATTTCCTTCAGTACCCCTTGCAACTGCCGCCTTTGGGGAAGATGGCCTTCACTTCGCGGCGCCGCTGTCAGTAACAGGCTCGACACCGCGAAGACTACCTTCCTCAAAGGCGACAGTTGGAAGGGGGAAGAATTGTCCGTTTAATTTAAAATCACATGTCAGAAAGTCTATTTTTCTACTAAAATGTCTAACAAAATACTAACGTTTGATGCAACATTGGATTCCTCTTTTCATGATCTGTACATTGCTAGCGAGAAAAATACAGCTTTCCATTTAAAAAGCGAATATTAAATTTCTCAAAAAATTAAAAAATATTACGTACAATGTCTATACATACTTGCCCCGTAATTCTACATTGCTGAGCGAAATCTACATTTTGATATTGCAAACCGTTTAGAAGTTATGGGAATGGCGGACAGTTGGTAAGACATCCTGTATACGTACGTAAACGACAACGTATACTTGTTTTTTTTTTAATGTGGCATCTGTGGGTAGAATCTCCAAGACGGAACTCGGCACAACTTTTTGCGTCTTTCTTGGTCCTGCCGCAAGATGTCGCATGATCGCGACATCTTGCAGTGCTACAGATCAAGCAGTGCTACAGATCAAGCGACTCTAGTGGCAGGACTGAGAATGACGCAAAAAGTCGAGCCGAATTCCATCTTGGAGATACTACCCATAGATGCCACATTAAAAAAAGTATACTCTCAGATGCCGCGTTAGAAAAATCTAAGTATAGAAGAGAAAACCCGCGCCGTCCCCGCAGCGCGGCAGCAGGCGGCGGCGCCGGGCGTGCTCGTCAGACTCGGAAGACAACTGCCTGCGAGCGTTCCGCGAGTGCGACTGCAAGCAGCCTCCGTCCAGGACGTCGCTGCACCCCTCGCCGGCCACCAACTCTTACTGGACGCAGACGTCGTGCTCCATGTAAGAGACGAATATTCCCCTCTCGGGCTCCGTCTCTACCGGGAGAGGTGGCTCAGGGCATCAACTGATGTCACGGCAGTGCCTCTGACCGGGAGGTCCTAGGTTCCCACTCCCCACGGCGGCAGGGTTTTCGACACTAGCTTCTCAGCCGCTGTCTGGAGGAGAATTCTAGAGGCCGGCTGCTTTGATCGGTAGTTTTCCGTGGTTTCTCCGATCAACACCAGGTGAATGCCGGAGCAGTTACCTTCCTAACAAACGGACAGCGCGCGATCTGTCCTTCCTCTTCCTTGTCCTATCCTCTCCCCTTACACACACACACTTACACTAACATGCACTACACTGCCACATATTCCGGGAGACCGGTCGGGAGCTTAGAGCTTGTCCTGGCTGGGGCGGTGCCCCGTTGGTGGGAGAGACCTGATTAGGAGGAAACCCCGCGAGCCGGCAGTAGGTCGGCGTCGGATCTCGCCATCCAGTGGGGAAGATCACCGCCATCTCCCGAAGAAAAAACATGCACTACATTTACGGTACTAGTGACCTAAGCTGTTGATGCGCCCGGAATCACTAACCAACCAATCAACTCCTGTCACCGCATTGCCCTTGATCGTGAGGCTCTAGGGTTCGAGTCCCGAACAGAGTGGCAGGATTTTCGACACTAGTTTGTCAGCTAGGTCGAATTCGGTGGCTGTCAGGAGAACGTGTCAGGGGATTCGGCCAATCCGTGCCATGTGAGAATATTACCAAGCCTGTCTAACACGGTCAAAGCCTCTCAACCCCTACTACGTCGGATCATGTGTAGAATTTACAGGCTAAGGTAGCTGGGGGTCAGCATTTTCGCTGTCTCTGAAGTGACTGTTTAGGAAGTTCTAGGGGTCAACTAACAACGATGGCTCGATCCTCCTCAGGCAAGGTTAAATGCCGGAGAAACAGGAGTGTCATATGCTTTTCATTGAGATATTGTCTCCTCAGATGACACGTGTTTTACACTTTTGTTCCTGTTCATTATATATATATATATATATATATATATATATATATATATATATATATATTTAGTTAATATAATTAAATATATTAATATTTATGTAATATAATAATGTATATAATCTATATATGTTAATTTATATTTCCAACAACCAATATTTATTGTCATGGGCCATGGGTTGAGGGGGACGTATGGTTAGTCCACAGGGATCCCTACACCGGATCTCTGGTCTCAACCTCAGAAGTGAGCTTTCTCATTGTCACACAGCAACGGATACTGGGACATTGCAAGGAAAGCGCACAGTTCATTTTTGTCTCAACTGGGAATTAAACCCGGGGTTGCGTCTTCGAAAGCGAGCACACTAACCAACGAGCTCCCGAGGACTACATTATATTATATATATAAATTAAATATTTTATTATATATAAATAAAAAAAAGGAATTTTTAACTGGTGGAGGAACTGTAGGGAGAACACGTAAGGACAACACAAACATCCATCCCGTGGGGGGATTTGAACCCGCGACCCTATCGGCCATCAGGACCCGAATTTATATTTTATTAATATAATATTGTTTTTAAATATTTCTTCTTGATTGTCAATATATGTTTACAAATAAAAGTATCCAAAGTTTTTTATGACAATCATTTATTTCAACAGTTACACAACGTTTCGTAACTCGTTTTGTTACATCATCAGGTGCTGAACTAAATGGACACAGAAACTTAGTGAAGGGAACGCTATCCCATTGAATTATCTCTACATTATTTTATTAATGTTATTATAATGTTTCCTTGAAGTTCTGCTGGTGAGATAATTCAATGGGATAGCGTTCCCTTCACTAAGTTTCTGTGTCCATTTAGTTCAGCACTTGATGATGTAACAAAACGAGTTACGAAACGTTGTGTAATTGTTGAAATAAATGATTGTCATAAAAAACTTTGGATACTTTGATTTGTAATAATATTGTTTTGTTTCCGGATTGGAACTTTCTTAAAATACTTGAAATGTTTGTTTGTTGTTCCTAGGAACCAGCTAGCGGGCCCGCCTCCGCCGCCGTACAGTTCATACTGGACCCAGACCTCTCCGTCCGTGTACCACATGCCGCCGGCCCGGCCGCATACGACGTACTGGACTCAGACTGATATCCCTCCACCGCCGTCAGCACAGGCAGGACCACAATAGTAGTTTATGCAATTAGTTTATAATGTTCAGCTTTATTGCATGAGTACATGTTTTGAAAACGAGCGACGTTTGGAGCGAGTTTTCAAATTTGTACGAATGCAATAACGCAACATTATAAACGAGTTGCATCCGCTATTTTTTTGTATAACAGGATTATAAATTTACAAGAGAATCAAACTAAATTTCGCGAAACAACTTTCTTCTGACGTCTCGGGTGCTTGACATCCAACGCCCTCTGCAAATCAAATTCAAGATGGCATTGTTGACATCCGTGCGAGAAAACGGTGGTCGGCTGTTCCGGCTTCTTCTACCTCCCCACGATTCTCTCGCTACTATTGGCTGAATGTGTGATGACGTCATGTCGCGTTTAATAATGGCGATGACGTCATGTAGCGTGCGATAAAATACTGGATTATGCACGATTCGGGGTATCGAAGAGAGTCGTTTATAATGATGGTATACTAAAAAATAACTTAAGAGTGTCTGTTTTACTGGTTTTGAGGCTCCGAGAGGCACCGTCGTTACGTTTAAGAATTCTCGACTATTCGTACTAATTGCTCAGAAATGGAAAAATTTTAAATTACGCAAAGAGTGAAATAATAACTACAATATTTTAAAATAAAAAAAATTAAACAAAAATTTGTAAATACGCAGCTCAAATGCGATTGCAAAAGGAGTAGACTACTTGTTAAAGTCACATAAATCAATTTCAAGGCAAGTACAGAACCTGTCGCCTTTGAAGATTAGAAACCCAAGAGAACCTTTAAATCTTTAAAATGGTCTCTAACACATCGCAAGATCATTGTTTTTTAATTTTCCATGGATGAGCTGTTTGCGATAAATATTTCATGCACGAAAAACACAATACTATACAATATGGAAATTGTACAATACTTCATAGGCTTGAAACACAAAACTAATTATTTCTATGAAATATAATTGACTGACTATAAAAAATATTTAACTGATTGTCTTAAAATTTAAGACAAAAAACAATGAAATACAAAACAAGTTATTTCTATAAAATATAACTGACAAAGTATTAAAAATATATTTACTCGATTGTCTTAAATCCAAGACAAGAAAATAATGAAACACAAAACAAGTTATTTCTATAAAATATAGTTGACAAATTATTAAAAAATATTTAATTGATTGTCTTAAAATTTAAGATACAGAAAATCAACAGAATTTATTAACAATGAACATACTAGTAAACGTGAATAAATTAAAGAACCTGACTACGTTTATCATTAAATTAGAACAGTCCAACTGCCAGCGGGCTGTTTTGCCTCGCCCTCAACCGGGAGCTTTAGCTCAGTGCATCAACTGATGCCACTGCAGCGCCTCTTACCGGGAGGTCGTAGGTTCGATTCCTGACGGCGGCAGGGTTTTCGACCTAGCTTGGGAGCTAGGTCGAATTCACTCGCTGTCTGGAAGAGAATTCTAGCGGCCGGCTGCTCTGATCGGTAGTTTTCCATGGTTTCTCCGATCAGCACCAGGCGAATGCCGGAGCAGTACCCTACCAAACCGGCCACGGAACGCGCGCGACCTGTCCTTCCCCTTCCTTCCCCTTCCTTGTCCTATCCTCTCCCCTTACACAGACACACTAACATGCACTACACTACCACATATCCCGGGAGACCGGTCGGGAGCTTAGAGCTTGTCCCGGGTGGGACGGTGCCCCGCTGGTGGGAGAGTCCTGGTTAGGGGGAAACCCCGCTAGCTGACGGTAGGTTGGCGCCGGATCTCGTCATCCAGCGGGGGAATATCACCGCCATCTCCCGAGAAAAAGAATGCACTACACTAACGGGACTAATGACCAAAGCAGTTGACGCGCCCGGAAACACGAAAAAATCAATCAAAAACACATATGAATAAATTAAAGAATGAGACTACGTTTATTTTTAGAGTAGAAAAGTCCAATTGCCAGCGGGCTGTTTTGCCTCATCCTCAACCGGGAGCGTTGCATCAACTGATGCAGCAGCTAGTGCAATGCGTCAACTGATGTTACTGCAGCGCCTCTGACCGGGAGGTCGTAGGTTCTATTCCTGACGGCGGCAGGGTTTTCGACACTAGCTTGTCAGCTAGGTCGAATTCACTCGCTGTCTGGAGGAGAATTCTAGCAGCCGGCTGCTCTGATCGGTAGTTTTCCGTAGTTTCTCCAGCACCAGGCGAATGTCGAAGCAGTACCCTAACAAACGCGGACCGCGCGCTATCTTTCCTTCCTCTTCCTTGTCCTATCCTCTCCTCTCACACACACTTACACTAACATGCACTACACTGCCACATATTCCGGGAGACCGGTCGGGAGCATAGAGCTTGTCCCGGCTGGGGCGATACCCCGCTGGTGGGAGAGTCCTGGTAAGGGGGAAACCCCACTAGCCGACGGTAGGTCGGCGCCGGATCTCACCATCCAGCGGGGGAATATCACCGCCATCACCCGAGAAAAAGAATGCACTACACTAACGGGACTAATGACCAAAGCAGTTGACGCGCCCGGAAACACGAAAAAATCAATCAATCAAAAAAAACATGACTAAATTAAAGAACCTGACTACGTTTATCTTTAGATTAGAACAGACCAGTTGCCAGCGGATTGTTTTGCCTTGTCCTCAGAGCGCGTACGTCGGCGGTGGTTCTCTAATGGCGGCGGGGGCGGCAGGGACAGGCGGCACTCGGTGCGACCCGACCCGCTGCTGCGTGCGCGACGCATCCACGGAGGCCAACGCCGGCGGCGCCCCCTACGACACGTGCCCCGGCATGGATTCTTCGCGCACGTATCTCGTGGTCAGTGCCATGTTGGGATGACCGTGATGATGATAAGTAAAGGGCGGATTTTGATGACCTAAAACATTGCCAAAAATGATCAATAAAATTATAAAGCATTGAAGGCTTTCACGGCCGGAGTCAATATTCATGTTTTCTTCCGGGCTGATGGGCCGTGGTCCAATTGGCTTTGAATTGCCAAACGTTTCGCCCACGACTGCGGTGGGCCACGGCACATCAGCTTGAAAGGCTTGGAATTTGCTGGTGCCAATTGGACCACAGCCCATCATCCCGGAAGGAAACATGAATAAAATTATAGTCTTAACCGCCGAAATTATGTTAAGAAGGAACTCTTTCTTTATTGTGGGTGGAACAAATTAAGTGTGTTTAGTACATCTTTGCTAGTAACTCCTATACATGATGAGTTATTTCGTCACTCCTCAGCAGTTTCTTGGCGATTTCTCTTCTTCCGTAATATCCAGTAGGTTGTGGGTAAAGAGACACGAAACGATTTCTGAGAATTGTCGAAGAAAAATACTTATTTTAGATGAAAACGACGAAAAACAAAAAATTCTGAATTGGCGTAGTTTGGATGAATATTATGCCAGTCCTGTATAAAATTCTACGATCGTGTCCCAATTTAGACCATAGCCCTCTAGTCGGGTGTCAGAATTTCATTGGAATTGTGGTTTACATATGACATTAACGACTATGGAGCGAATTTTGACGACCTAAAACATCGCCAAAAATGCTCAATAAAATGTTCTTAAAATGTTTTAAAAATGCTCTAAAGGCAAAGAAAAATGACGTAAAAAATGTGATCAAACCGGTTCGGATAAACAACTCGTGCTGCAAATATTACTGATGTAAGCAAGATTCTTCTAATCGTCCAAGTCCATGGGTCATTCCCTTTTGTCATTATAAAATTAATTTATATTCTAAATGGCATTTTTCTAAATGAAAAGAAAAAACATTTCGTTAAAATCCTCCCCCTAATGATAAGTAACGTATTTGGTTGCCGATAGTAGGAAAGACAGGTGGATTACACATTTATAGTAGCCCCTATATATTTGGAAAGGGTAACACAATTGTGGTTTGTTATTCCCTGTCAGTGGATGGACGATGTTTAATACGGGTGATCATGGATCTTACCATTTATGAACAGTCGAAAGCTTTCAATAGTTGCAAAACTTACTTATTGCGCAAGTTTTGAAAACTATGAGGGTATGAATAGTAGAAAAGGTTTCAAAATTTATATCCATGTGGTATTTGTATATCTCGACCTTAGAATGAAAGGGTTCTAATTTCATTTTATGAAAGAATTAGATATGGTTGGATGATACATGGTTGGATTCATCAAAAGTATTTCCATCGGATGTATTATTCTGAGATGTCAATTTCTTTTTAACTTCAATTTGTGGACAGAGTAAACTGCACATGTTCATATATTTTAAAAATAAAAGGATTATCAGCAATAATCACTGTGACATGTTTCCAAAATTTTACGATTGAGCTCTTTAAAAAAATATTACTATGCTCCTCCTAAACTATGATTTAAGACTGGCAAATCTTTTTAAAACTTCGAAATGCCAAACTTAATACAGTTCATAATTATAATACTGTTTTCTTTAGGAGATATATTTTCTTTGGGAATGTAAGAAAGGTTGAATTCTTTCTGACGCGCCTTTGCCAACAGAAGTTTCACACAGTGTGTAACTTCCAAAGGAAGCAACGTTGTATGATAGTGATATAGAGAAATATCTTAAAGATTCCGCGACAGAGTAATTTCTCAATAGTTCTGAAAGTACTAGCCTTTTTCAGAGATGGATTTTATTGCAAATAATTCACTAATCAAAATCACAGCAGCCACCGGCCGTGGTGACTCAGGGCATCAACTAATGTCACAGAAGTGTCTCTGACCGGAAGTTCCACTCCCGGTGGTGACAGGATTTTCCGCACTACCTACGTCATACGCAGTTTGAACTGTTTTTTGACGTAAAATAAATAAAATAAATAAATACCTACAATCAGTTCAGGCAGTCGCTACTGGAGAAGAATTCAAGCGGCCAGCTACTCTGATCGGTAGTTTTCCATGGTTTCTCTGAACACCAGGCCGTGGGGGTACCCTAACAAACGACCCACGGACTGCGCGCGATATTTTCTTCCTTTTCTTCCTCCTATCCTCACCTCTTGCTTACACACACTTAGAACTTACACGCTCTACACTACCACACACGTCGGGAGCTTCGAGCTTGTCCCGACTGGGGCGGTGCCCCGCTGGTGGGAGAATCCTGGTTAGGGGGAAACCCCACTAGCCGACGGTAGGTCGGCGCCGGATCTCGCCATCCAGCGGGGGAAGATCACCGCCAGTTCCCACGACAAAAAACTACGCCAATGATGCATGAATCATCACTAAAACTATTGATTGATTGTTAGTGATTTCGAGAACTACTGTTGTCATTATTCCCGTTCGTGTAGTGCGTGATTTTGCTCGCGAGGTGGCGGTGATCTTCCCCCGCTGGATGGCGAGATCCAGGACCGATCTACCGTCGACAAGTGGGGTTTCCCCTAACCAGGACCCTCCCACCAGCGGGGCACCGCCCCAGCCGGGAGAAGCTCTAAGCTCCCGACCGGTCTCCCGGAATATGTGGTAGTGTAGTGCATGTTAGTGTAAGTGTGTGTGTAAGGGGAGAGGATAGGGAGAGGTAGGAAAGATCGCGCGCGGTCCGTGGCCCGTTTGTTAGGGTACTGCTCCGGCATTCGCCTGGTGTTGATCGGAGAAACCACGGAAAACTACCGATAACAGCAGCCGGCCGCTAGAATTTTCCTCCAGACAGCGACTGAATTCGACCTAGCTGACCATCTAGTTCCGAAAATCCAGCCGCCATGGGGAGTGGAACCTAGGACCTCCCGATCAGAGGCACTACAGCGACATCAGTTGATACAGGGAGCGACCTCTCCCACTGCCCCCTCCCGCGACAAAAAACATAAGATTCGATGATTCTTGACCCGTTTTAATTATATGTCTAATGGTTCTTGAGTTTGGGTCACAGGTGCACTGTACATATTCCCATAAGTAAACGTGTTATCTGTTCTGTAGCCCTGATGAAGGCCAAATACATGGCCGAAATGTCGGCAATGTAAAGTGTCTGTTTCTTTCCGGTGACCCAAACTCATGAACCAATAGATACATAAATGAACATGCACTGCACCAATGATGCGCGAAATGAACGCCCCCGCAGGTGCCGGTGCGTCGGCTGGCGGACGACGACGAGGCCCTGCGTCGCGCTGCAGGGGACGTGGCGCGCGCGGCGGCCGCCCGCGACGCCATCTTGGTGCAAGGCACGGGGCCCGGGCCGCCGCCCCCGCAAAGACCGCACTTCCCCTCCACGTCCTCCAGCTACCAGTAGGGATATTAATCCATGACTCTTTAATAATCGACTACGATTATTATCATTATTATTATTATTATTATTATTATTATTATTATTATTATTATTATTATTATTATTATTATTTCCTATTTTCTGTAGACATACACTGATGCCGGGGTTCTCAAAATCACCCAAGGCAACAATGGTTTGCACGTAAATTGGAACAAGAATATATTTTGTTTTTTATATCGGTCAAGTCAGACTTAAGAATTTACGGACTATATTTGCTGTTCCCAATAATGCGGCTTTTTGAATTGTCCTTACATGCTTTTCAGTCAATTCTAACGTCTTTGCGATCTCTTGCCATTCCTTGGTGACCAATCCATTCGCTTTATTGGGAACAATAAAGCGAATTATTATTATTATTATTATTATTATTATTATTATTATTATTATTATTATTATTATTATTATTATTATTATTATTATTATTAATACGAATTACGAATTAATAATAATCGATTACGATTATTATTTTCATTTGATTAATATACAGTGATTAATCGTTCCATATTAATAGATCAATCTTATATAATCGATTAATTTTTCACATGTTTTAAATAATGCGTAAAATGCATAAAATTGTTAATATTTAATTTGTAAATTAATGAATCGATTAGTAACTTAACTTATTTTAAGAAAATATATCACTACAATGCGAATCATTCTCGATTATCTGACTTCAGCTTAAGTCAAATTTAGTTGTTATTTTAATGAAATCAGAAAAAGCATGTTCATCAACTACAATAACGTTAACGATTTTAAATTAAATACAGAAGAATGGTATACACACTGTTTTTGCACAATTAAAACCAAACTTGATGAAAAAATTCAATTCTTTTATTTTGTTCTAATTAACGAAAAAATAAATAAAATTATCTTTTACAAAAACGTTTTTATATAATATAAATTTCAATAACAGATCATATAATGAACAGTATTAAATAAAGAGACGAGGAATTCCATAGCTAAAGTTCAAAAGTAGAGACTGCAGTAATTTCATATTTTATTCGTCTTGAAAATTAATATTTGAATTAAAATAATCGAGTTGAAAATCTGAACAATTAATCTATGTGTACATTAATCTTTGCAAAAAATCGATTTCAATGTTTTCGATATATCATATTTTAAAATATTCGATTTCAATTTTTTCGATTAAACGTATAAATAATTGTTATCAATTTTTTCGATTAATCGTATAAAATAATCGATGTACTAATGTAAATATACTAATCGCGATTAAATCGCTCATACCTAGCTACCAGCCGTCTCAAGCAGGGCCCCCTCAACCTCCGGCTGCACAAGGAGGACCGGCCTACCACTCCTCATCCATGCTGCCTCCGGGTCGACTGCAGTCTCTACCGCCCGGTCCGAACCCGTCCGTGCCCTTCCTTCCGCCCGGCCACCAGCCGTCTCGGGCAGGGCTCTCTGGGCTCCACGGATCCTCTCAGTTCTCGGCGGCTTCGGCCTCCGCCCCCATGGTGACGTGCCCGTCCCCGCTTTTCAGCACGTGGACGCGACCCAACTGGCTGACTCGACCTTCACAAATGAAGGTATGATGAGGCCCTGTACAGGGGGTTCAGAATAAATGTTACAAACTTCTAGGGCGTGTAGGTCTTTGCAGGTGGTTCAGATTAAATGTTACAAATTTCTAGGGCGTGTATGCCTGTGCAGATGGTTCAGATTAAATGTTACAAACTTCTAGGGCATGTAGGCCTGTGCAGGTGGTTCAGATTAAATGTTACAAACTTCTAGGGCGTGTAGGCCTGTGCAGGGGGTTCAGATTAAATGTTACAAACTTCTAGGGCGTGTAGGCTTGTGCAGATGGTTCAGATTCTTGAAACGCAGCGAGTGTATGTATTGTGCGCAGAGTGGCGGCGACGACGGGGGCGGCGGCGGCGCAGGCTGGGGCGGCGGGGGCGGGTTCGGGCCCAGACTGCCTCCAGGCGGCGCGAGTGCCCTGCAGGAGCTGCCCGTCAGCCTCACCGTCCACGTGCGTCTGGCGGGCGGCTGCGACGCCCAGGTGCTCGCGTGACACGACCGAGCGCTACACGGAACTAGGGGCTCCCGCTTCGGAGCGTCTCGTCGGATGATTGGTGTTTTCGGGCGCGTCAACTGATTTGGTCGTTTGTCCCGTAAATTTAGTGCTTGCTCTGGAGAGGGCGGGGTTTCTCACCCGCTAGATTGTGAGATTCGTCGCCGCTAGATTGTGGTTTTCTCGTGTGATTTCCCCCAACGTGGCACGGCCCCAGTCGGGACAAGCTCTAAGCTCCCGACTGGTCTCCCTACAGGTATCTCCCCCAATGTGGCACAACCCCAGTCGTGACAAGCTCTAAACTCCCGACTCGTCTCCTGAGAGGTATCTCCCCCAACGTGGCACAACCCCAGTCGTGACAAACTATAAGCTCCCGTCTGATCCCCCTCCAGGTATTTCCCCTAAAGTGGCAGTCGCAAGAAGCTCTAAGCTCCTGAATGGTCCTCCTCCAGGTATCTCCCCCAACGTGGCACGGCCCCAGTCGCGACAAGCTCTAAGCTCACCACTGGTCTCCTGACATGTGTGGTGGAGTAGGCAAGTAAATGTGAGTGTGTGTATGTGAGGGGTGAGGATAGGACATGAATGAGGAAGGAAAGATGGCGCGTGTCATGTGTGTTAAGGTGCTGCTCTGGCATTCGCCTGGTATGCATCAGAGAAAACATTCGGGAAACTTTTGGACGGATCACCCGACCGCTAGACCACTCCTCTTCCCTGATTTTTCAAAAATTGCAAAAATTCACAATTATTTAGGCGTCTTCGTACAACTATTATATGAAAGATTGTATTTTTCCCCTGAATGAATGACTTTTTCCTAATGAAAACTGTTCCTTTTTACAGATCTTGAAATAAGATCATTGACAATTATTTGAGAAAGTAGTTTTCGCGTAATTTTCTCTGAAATTTAGGCAGTTAATAATTTTTTTAAACAAGCATATGCACGAAGGCAAGTTCTTTTCGAGTAATTTTTGCTTTAAATTAATGCTATGTATAAAAAATTCTGAAAAACCGTTTCAAATGTTTTCTTACATTTTTACCACGGATAAAACAAGGAACACTTAAAAGAATGTTCCAGGTCTCATTTTAGTTGAACTTACTGAATTTTTGAGAAATTACATAGAACGCGAGTGAGTGTATGATGTTATAGCACCAGTGGTTTCAAAACGTTCTTAGGTATGTCTATCTGCCTGTCCATCTTATGTCTGTCTCTCCGTCTCTAAACAGCACTAGCGCTTAATATATTTGTAGTATTTTTTCGAAAAGATATTTCCCGGTCGATATGGCCCGACTTAATGATTCTAAAAAACATTATTTAAATTGTAAAGTTCTGTACGTGAAGTCCCTGGGATATTTTTCAAAATTTTCACGAAAACGATTTAATATTTTTTCTTTATATTTATTGTAAGAATAGAATACGTTATCTAGTTAATGTCATCTAAGAAGTCCGTTTTTCTTTCAGGAAACTTTGCGTTCAGCCCGGCATTCTCTTGCTGGTGCAATCGACCAAACAATGAGAACTTCGCGGCGGTACCAGCTACCTGGCTACGATACATCCTGGAATCGTGATTCACTTGACGACAAAATTGCAGCTTTGAAAGAAGTATCACGAAAACGGGACAAGGCCGGATCATGGAGAGAGTCTTTGTCGCCCTCCAGCCAAGCTCCATGGAAAAAAGACCCGTATCTTTGGAGACCAACGATGGACAGCAGGACGCCTAGAGATTCTTTGACGGTTGCTGTAGAAAGAGCAAAACTACAGGCAAAGAGAGCAACGCAGGAATATCCGTTAAGAAGCGAAGTTGAAGCTCCTAAAATTCAGGATGCAAAACCCTTGGGAGAACCACTAACCTTGACAATGCAACAAACTATGCCGCCGGATGTGTCATCAGAAGAACCATTGGCAGTTACACGTGAAAAGTCCAAAATTCATTCTTTACCAGCGCTATCGGACGTCCACGTGGAAGCGAGTACACATGAACTGCCTCAGGATGAAATGACAGACTCGAAATCCATGGAGGGTGTTGAAGAAAAAGTTACGGTTGTTACCCAAAAACCAGACTCTCAGATGAGATCATCATCCTCTGAAGACAAAAGTGGTAGCGAAGCTCCAATGAAAACAGATACATATAGTGTACAAAAGCCACACCCTCAAACGTATTCCTCAGACTCGGACGAGCAAAGAGCTACTGAAGGTGATGTAGAAAGTATGGCTTCAGAAACTCGTTCATGGGAATATTATGAGCGACCAGCAAAAGCACCAAGTCCTACTGAGTTCCACCCAATGCTCGCAGATGAGCAGGGTACTGCTTTGTGGCCATCGAAATCGCGTACGGACGACGCATATTCACCTGATGACAAGAAAAAAACAGAAGAGCATTCACCTTCAGTGATGGATACTATGAAGACACATAAAGAACCGTTACCACCTCGAGAGTTTACGCAACCAAAGGATGAACCAATGGGATCGGGAGGTACGTCGTTGATCCATAAATTGCCAGATGAGGAAACGCAAAATACAAAAATGCCAATACCATCCTCGGACATTTTCGCTAAAGTTTCATCCAAAACTAAAAAATGTGGCAAACGTCTAAAAGAAGAGCAATTAGTTGATATAAATGATCAAGTTTTAAAGGAAAAATCATTTTCCGATTCTAGATCACCAATCGATGTCGGGTCAGTGACACCTTTTGAGCAAACGAACTTACGAGATTATGGAGTTGAAAGGCATGATCAAACACAGTTATTTACATCCGAAGGGGACCGAATGGCTGAAGAACGATTACCGTCTACCTCGGTCAAGGAATTGGATGAAACATCCTCCCTCGACAGAATGTCCTCCCAGAAGTACTCATCAACGACGGTCATTCAATATCCGACGGCAGGGGTCGCCATGGAACAAGAAGAACCTTTAGAATCTGATGATGAGCAGCTAAACCCTATTAAGAGTCAGTCATCGTTGACTCATTTATCAAAACACCATAGGGAGGACCCGCACTCACAGCAGACGGCTCCAGATCCATTGAATCCGGATGCTAGTACAGACACATTGATGAAATATGTAAAGAAACGTCTTGAAAATGGAAGAGAATCAGTAAAAGAATATGAAGGAGATTTGCAGTCATTGATGGAATTGCCAACTTTCCATGCGGATTCGGTACCAGAGATACCAAGGAGGTATGGAGGATTTCCTCGATACTATTATCCTGAGATAAAGAAGATCCCTAAACCATTATCTACAGACAGTCCTGGTCGATCAATGGTTCATGACGGAAAACTTATTTCCGGAAAAAATAATCTACCATTACCTTCGTCTGCAGCAGGCAGGGAAGACCAATTTTCAGGCAGGACAATGAGGCCCTTGGGGCCTGTATCGACCGCAGAGAATGAATTATCGAGGGCGACACCGCATGAAGATCCATCCGACCATACCATATCATATCATATCACTCCCGAAGGAATTGCAAGACTAGAAACTCCAACTAGAACAAAATCATATTCACCTACAGAAGACACGAAGCTATTTCCACAGAAATCAATGACAATTCCAGGACATTCATCTGCGACGCGACCGGAATCCTTAAGATCACCGAATAAGCAAGAAAAACACGGCAGTGATAGAGGACAAACTATTGAAGGTGAAATACCGACAATGATAGAACCATCTGATTTGGATAGAAAAGGGAATATTTCAACGAGCCCAATGTCACATGACTCTGCGTCCACGACTGCCCAAGATTACATGATCAGAAATTCGCCAAGTATAGAGCGGTTACTGGCAAAACTCAAGGAACAGACCTCCTCACAAACGTATGTAGGATCTACAATGCCTAAACGTTCATCACAGGATGTATTTTCATGGAAAACACATAAACAAGAGCATGTCTCTGACACAGGTCTATTGGATAAGGTAGATAAGGTGGATAAGGTAGATGATTCCGTTTTACGCAGAGAAGAAAGTCAATTAGTGACGAGTGCACCGACTATTACAGCACCGAAAGCAGCCTCGAATTCACGGGATTTCACGGACGATTCCACAGGGACAACACATCAAATTGAACACCCATTGGAACTAAGAGAGAAGGATAGTGGAGTATTGCGTGATAACTATGGTTCATTACAAACTGCAGAGACCGTAAAACCGTCGATTGAAACTTCCCTACTAGATAACCAGTTGCCAACAGAGCATCAGCCATCTATCATAGCGATAATACCTTACGAACATCCGGCGGAAAGTATCCATGACTATTCTAAGAATGCACTAGTCACGCGAGATACAAGTGATTCATTTGACAACGAGTATGATCAGAGTGAGAAACCACATTCCCAACAAAAAATGCAGTCATCCTATGATATGACAATTGTTTCCCGTGATGCAGTAATTACTGGTGATCGCGACGTGCCTCTGGAGCAGAAACAAAAGGATTTGTCTAGAATTGGAGGATCGTCCAAGGAATCATCAGTTGTTGGTGAAGAAAAATCGGTCTCTCAGTTCCCCGCGTATCCTTCACCTGCCGTCGAAACGCCACTTTCAGACGCTTCAATTCTTAGGCATACGAAAGTCGCCGCTGCACAATCAGAGGATCAACAACAGAAGTTACATAATTTGCAAAATAAAAGGGAGTCGGCCCCAGAGACAGGAACAGCACTACCAGATGATGTTGATAAACAGGTCCCTCGAACATCAAAATATGAACTAGCGCCTGACGTTAAAGAAGAGACCCTTGCAGCCAAATCTTTGTTACCAAGTACGTACTCCACACACGAACAAGACAACGACCAATCACGAGCAAAGACAGTGGGCGGCACCTCCGACCAAGAAATTCCCGCAGTCACCTCGTCGGAGACGCCAATCCTCGTTCCTGAAGAAAAGTCGCTTCTCGCAAGTTCAGACACCTCGCGCCAGTCGTATTCCATGACGTCGTCGGGCGATTCGTCTGACGTACCGGAAATGTACCCGCTGGCGAGAGCATCGTACGCCCCCTCCGCGCCACCAAAGTCCGCCCCGAAGAAGCCGACGAGAATATGGGAAAATCCCTTGTACCTGGAAGCACTTGCGCAAGCGTCGAAGGAGCTGCTGAGCGCGTCGGAGCGAGCAAAGACCCGAGCGTCCGGGGACGACACGCTCAACACGAGCCAGAAGGCCGCCGCCAGCCAGGCGGCCAACGTGCTGATGGACGCGTCCCACATCGCCGACGAACGGATGGCTGCCAGGGAGATCCTGGTCGCCTCGCAGCTCGGCTCCACGAAACCTCCGCCTGGCGGGAGGCAGACCTCGGAGAGCCACGCCCCCTCGGCGGGTACCAGCGGCACCACGGACGCTCCGCGCGATGAGGCAGGCCGTTCGACGGCAGAGATGGAGCAGGAAGGTCCAGTGGAGCACGGTCCTCCACAGGTACCACAAACGCCCACTGCGGAGGAGGGATTACCGGACAATTGTGATTGTTTGGCCTGCGGCACACCAACGTGCAAGAAAGAGTTTGATGATGTACCGACAACTGAACAGGAAATCACCGATGGTTCTGTTGCTTCGGTAGAACCCCATGCAAGTAAGGTTTCAAGTAAGTGGAAGTTTATCAAATTTTGTTTTATATTTATCATGCACCAAATATTCGAGTAAAATCATAATTTTGAAAAAAATTTTAAGAGTTAATTCCATGTCTACATAAATTGCTGAAGGAACTTGAAGGTAGTGATTTTGCACTGAAATGCATAGGTGCATCGCAGCAGGTGCTTCCACATGAACCGTCTGCAGTGCCGCAACCCAAGATGGGGTGCTGTGGATCTCAAGTATCAGAAATTTCTGCGGCACGTAAGTAAATAATAATAATAATGATAATAATAATATCAATAATTAATTTCGTCCAAATAGTTGTCAAACCGATCGACAGAATCAGGAAGCTTACCCAAGCCCCGATCATTATAGAACCGAAAAGAATTGGTCATTTCGGAAGATGTGGTTAAAGCAATTGAGCAGAGATCATGAGACCCGGGTATGATTCCCAGACGGAGTGACAATTCACTGAACAAATTTAATACTTAAAATACTTCTGTTGCATAGGAACATAATGGATGCATTTATGGGCGGAACATATTTCCGTGGAAAATGCCACTTCAAAATGGTGTAACATCACAAACCTTCTCCCACCATTTCTAACTTTTGCAACTTTTCAAAACTCGGAGAGTTCAACGAAAATTAAACCTACGCCATTTTCTAAGCGTTCTTTGATCCCTCCGTAAAAAAATAAAGAAATAAATTGGAGCCGTTTTTGAGGATGGGACATCTAGTAATTATTTTACTGTAATTTGTTACACGCTAAAAAAATTGGGAGCAGTTTTGGGGAAAATAATTGTTTAAAAGTTGCTTTTATTTAACGTAAAATAACGCAAAAATGGTCACATTTTCGAAAAATCGTACGTGGATTTATTTTACGATATATTTGAACAACAGATTTTATTAAGAAAAAATCACTTTCTTCAATATTGTAGTTGAAGAAAGACATCAAAAGAATTTTGAACTTTTGAAGTTTTCAACAAAAATCGGACCTGAGTTATTTTTAAGCGTTTTCACGCCAACGGAGGAGAAAGTTAAATCAAAACTTTGCAACCATTTTTCAAAAAATTTGAAAATGTTGTAGCTTCATGTAAAGGAACCAAAAAATGAAAATGTGTTTTACGCTCGCGGTTTTTGGTTCGTTCAGATTGATTGGAAAATTTCAATTGCGGAGAATGTCGTCTGAAAAGTTCTATCGTTGATCATAGACTAGCGGACAGACAGATGCTTTGCTGCCAATCGAATTTTCAATGTCAAGAATCTAAAAAAGTGGAATATGACTACACACGGTGTTAAAGAAAATAATTTACTACATATAGGGATTATTTAATTTTTTGTAACCAGAGCCTGACAATACGAGTTTTCTTGCCGAAAAATCTATTTCCGGGAAACGATTACAATACTATTTCTGTATTGTGCACGTGGTAAGACAAAAAAGTAAAATCTACTACGATCTCGAAAACTATTTTCTTCCTATTTGATCCGCATGGTATTTGAAACCTTATAAACTGAGTGGTAACTCTAAAGATATTTCCAAGTATTCGTAATTAAAACAGAAGAAAATATGTTTCAACGAAATCGATATGCTGGGTTCATTGCCTTATTGCATGTTCACTCACCGGGTCGTATTCGTTTCTAGACCCGTTGCCGGAGCCCAGTGCATCGAAGCAATTTGGGGACCCTAACGAGGGCGGGACTGTCAGTTCTCCTCCTGCAGGTAAGATGCTCTCAGCTCCTTCGACGAACAAGGCAAGAGAAGAATCCGTAATAAGCTTGAATCGTCATGTAACTACGATTTTACTTAATGAACTTAGTTTTCTTAAGGTCAATTGAATCATTTATTTCAGAAACCCGTCAAGCGCCAAATTTGTCATGTCGCGAAAATTGAGAAAAAGTGTCCCAGTTTTTCCGATTTCAAAATTGTTTAAAATATTAAAGCAGTTAATAAATGAATATTTTTCAGGTAAATATCGAATAAGCGATGTGTCTCTCGTCGTGGAACAATTATCCACCGCTAAAGCGCATTTTAAATTTTGGCCTTTGACAGGTTTCTGAAATAAACTACTCAATTGATATAATTAATTAAAAGAAATTGGGACTTTACAAAGCCATAGGAAATAAGTACGTACATTTTCGGAACGAAGGTTTTGATATCTAAACATTTTATAAATCGGTGCCAATACGTTGGTAAAAGATCGATGTTCCGAACACTTTCCAAACAGTTATAAATCTATCTAGTGATGGCTCTGGTTTTTGTGTGAAGAATGCGCATTCATACAGTTTTTATTGATTTTTCGAAAAAAAACAAAATTTTGGCACTTCGCACCCCTGGCTTTGCAAGACCTTAATTGATATTATTTAAGTTATAACAGAAGTAACCGAGGGTTTCCGAGCATTTATATTAATCACTGTGTACGGTTAGAACGGAAAAGTGTGCGTACTATCAAGTGTAACATGCAAGTAATCTGATTTCATTTCTTTCCTTGCTCCCGCCCTGCACATTCCCGTTTTAGGGAGGGATCCCAGCTTTGCTCTGCGCGCTCATCTCAATATATTCTCACTAAACCACCCCACCCAGTTTTTCGCCTGACCCCACTGACTGCAGTTCTAGGGTTCGAGTCCTGACGGAAGCAGGATTTTTCTACGCTGCTCTCTGGAGATTTCTAGCGGCTGGCTTCTTTGAGCGGAAGTTTTCCGTGGTTTCTCCGATCAACACCAGGCGAATGCCGAGGAATTAAACTAACAAACGATTCATCATCACTTATTTACATGCTCTTTCGCTTACATACACCACACTACACTCATATTGGGAGCTTAGAGCTTGTCCCAGAGCCCCGCTGGTGGGAGAAATTCCTGTTAGTTGATTCGTTCCTGTTGGTGGGAGAAATTCCTGTTGGTTGATTCGTTCCTGTTGGTGGGAGAAATTCCTGTTGGCGCGTCAACACCTTAGGTCATTCATCTCGTAAGTGTAGTGCCGTGTCTCCTTTTGTGTTTTCGTTTCTCAGATACTTCTGTATCGTTCCACAAACATTTCGGAATTTTACTAGTTTATCTTCCACGTCATGATCTATATTACAGGATATATCACAGCCTAAGTACTTGAAGTTGCTAACTTGTTCTATATTGTATTTTCCTATTGTTATTTTAGATCTTACTGGATATTTGCCTTGGAACGCCATGACTTTTGATTTTTGAGCGGACATTTGAAGTCCATATTCTTCAAGTGTTTTCTTTAAGATGAAAATGGACATTTGGAGCTTGTTTTCAGTCTCTTGTATCACCACTTTGCCATCAGCGTATAAAATTGAATCTATGTAAAAAGAACCTTTTAATTATACACTGTTACACATTATACATTGTTATTTTTATAAATGTATATTTTTGTAATCAGGGCCGTCATATGATGAACGAACTCCGAAGGAGGGAGAGCCTACTCCCATGGACACCCCGTTTGAACCAGAAAGTACAGAAACGCAACCTCAAGAGATTAGTTCAATAGGTAAGTTCTTCTTATTCTTATTCTTATTATTATTATTGTTATTATTATTATTATTATTATTATTATTATTATTATTATTATTATTATTATCTCTCACGATAGTCCAGGTTGGGTCATAACTTCCTCAATGTTCTTCCTCCAGACGTAACCAATAGATCTATCGTTGTAAACATCACATATAGAAATCTGTCATTCACTGACATTCAGAATAATTCAATGAATTTGGTCACAAGGCTTCCATTGGCAGCATTATACAAAACAACCAATTATCAATTTAATTATTTTCATGATGTGATTGTGAAGATTTAAGTTTTGAAAAAATTGGTTGCTTTGTATAAAGCTGTCTGCTAATGGAAACCTTGTGGCAAAATTCTTTGAATTATATCGTTGGTATCCATTTTCAGAAGAGTCACCCAGATATCCTAATATTTGATAACGTTAGGAGGCATCGTTTTCGCGGTTGTTTATTATTTGATTGAATCATATTATCGATAGTCAATTTATTAATATCTACGTATGATAACTTACTTCACAGCAGAGGAGACACCATTGTCCAGAGATAAACGGGTTTGTTTTAGTGATGACCTCTTTCCTTTTTCTCTTCTCAAAACATGTGTGCAAGTACACTGACTGTTCGTGAGTTTTAGCCGCCGTCAGTTCATGATTCTGAACCAATGATAATATGCGTCTAATAAAGTACAATTATGCTTACTGTGAGGGGCATGATATAATATGAATGGGTTTTCAAACGTATGCTGTCTTATGTTTAGAAGATAGCTTTCCTGGCTTATGAAATAGATAGGATGTTGTCGCAAATTTTGTTGAAAAATATTACTGATCATTTTTATGTCTATTTAGGTTCTTCATTACATGATCAACCTGGGTCACCTACCATTGGCGATATTCCGGATGAGACAGAGGGAATAAGTAAGCAACCTGGAGAGACCCTTCCTATTCGTGAGTATACGACAGCGAGTTCAGTTATTTAATAGATTCATGCAATGATGTGAATGGGTTTTCTAAATTGTGCTGCCGTATGTTTAGAAGATTCAGAGAGATTCCCTGCCTTATAAAATAGACTTTGCGTGTTGTCACGGACTTTGTTGAAAATAATATTGGTCTTTTTTTTTAATTTCTATTCAGGTTCAGGTTTTTCATTGGACGACAAGCCTGAGTCACCTACCACAGGTGACGTTCCGGATGAGACAGGTAGCATAAGTAAGGAACCTGGAGAGACTCCTCTAATTCGTAATACTACAGAGAGTTGGGTTATTTAACCCTGCGTTGACCAACCTTTTTTTCGTAACACTCTGTACCAAGGGAGGGATAAGAAATGTCCACCATCAATGTCACGTTACAGGTTTTATTGACATAAATCTTTTAATATGTATCTTCATTTTCACTTGCATTCTAATTACAGATGTAATTTTCCTAATTAATTATCATATAATTCAGGTTATAAATCGGATGCTGATAAGTATTTGCCCATCCCTTGCATGAGATAAGACTTATCAATACTGCTCACTAAAAAGTACTGTTTGAAATATTTTACAATCTTCAAACACTGAAAAATTAATTTGATTTGAAAACTAAGCCTCATTGTTGAATAGTAATTGTATGTTTCCCATGAAAATGTTGGTTACAAGTTGGAGAATTTAGTGCCCACCTCATGTTTCTGACTACATAATTTTGTTGCGACTTGGATGTCACGTCTTACAGTGACAGTTACTTGACATTGATTATGAAACCGTAAAATTCATTCTATTTCTGACGTAAAATCAGAATCTAGCTGTTTGAATTGCATTAATCCAATTTTTATGGGGTTTTAGAAAGATATGAATATACGAATTTTGTTGAAAATATTACTGGTCATTTTCTATTTCTATTTAGGTTCTTCATTACATGACCAGTCTGGGTCACCTACCATTGGCGACATTCCGGATGAGACAGAGGGAATAAGTAAGTAATCTGAAGAGAACCATTCAATTCGTAAGTATACTTCAGGGCTTTTATTTTTGTTCCTATAAGGTTCATTCACAAGCAGAATCAAACAAAAGAATCTATCCTCGTTATATTCACCTTATTTGAAATATTTTAAATATTTACTTTTTTAAATACACCTATTTTATGTATTTAAACATCTCTAAAATACATAGCCAAAAATCTCCAAAATACAGTTATTCATACACAAAATGTATTTAAAATACGTACTGACCAAACTGAATCAATAACAAGCGGACAGATCTCGAAATAGAGTGATCACATAAACCTAGTGATCACATAAACCTGGTGAATTTAGCCTTTAGCCTTGGTTTCCTCTATTATCAATAATTAATTAAATAAAACATTTTTTCTTGTCCATAGGAATGAAGTTTTTCATTCTATTGTGTTCGCATTGATTCACTTACTCAAAATATTTTTATAGTATTAATTTAATAATGATACCTTTGATTGATGTCTTGTTATAATTTGGTCTTTGATATATATATATATATATATATATATATATATATATATATATATATATATATATATATATATATAAAATTAGGATGACGAAAATGAGCGAATATTCCGCTACAAATGCTTTGCTTACATTCTTTCAAAATTGAGAATTCTGAATTTCTATTTAAAAATTCAATTTTCTGCTGTCTTTAATATTTACAGTAGAGTGTGCGTATTGATAGATTATGCGAGATATGAATAATGTCAATGTGTGACATAGTATTTATATGTCCATGGCGTTAAGTAGATGGTTTTCCCATATGAAGACTACCAAACCCTAAGGACTCGAAGTCACCTGAGGAGCAAAAATATCAAATAACGGCCATGGAACATCCAAATCCTTATGGTTTACTACTTCGTTTCTGAATTAGTTAAAATTAGAAACATATTTTAATATTTGACTTACGTGTCTTCTGGTTGGACATTTCAAAATTGCAATTTTCATATTAATTCATCAAAATAATGTTTGCATCGAGTTATATTCCTTATATGAACATTATTTTTTATTATTTTTTCTGTCTCTTAAGTTAAATAAATAATAATATCTCTTGAGTTCTGTCTCTTCAGTTAAATAAAATTGAATTCATAAAAAATGAATGGTACTGTCGGGTTGGAAGCTGAGCAAGCATCAAGTATTCAATAGGCCAACGCGGGTGTAAAGAATCCGAAAGACCCACAAAAATATTAGGTACACCATGACATGTTTCATTTCAGAGCCGTAAATACACAGTATGAACTAGTGAACTGTAAAAAAATATTTAAACGGAGTAAACGATTGTACACTTTTTAGGTTCAATGCCAGATACACCTTCGATAATAGCTGACGACGAGCTTCAAGATGTCTCAGTAAGCCGAGTAACTACGACAGAAGAGGAACTGAGTAAGTGCAAAAATGAGTTCGCAATTTGTGAAATTCCTACCTTTATCAACCAAATTTCCTTAAAAAAATGCTCGAAATTTTTGGTTCTAGTTTCTTTCTCGGATGGAAAAAAGAACGCATACAAATTATGAGGTTCTATTTTCTTAGAAAACACTGAATTTTTAAGTTTGCAAACTTTTTTTTACATTATCTTACAATTACCATATTGAAGATAATTATAATTAAATATTTTTTAAAAATGAAATCTGTTCTTAATACGTAGAATTGTAAAAAGGTGATGTACACTTTTTCAAAAATATGAATAGTTTTCCCATAACTTTGTGTGAAATAAAAACAATGTTAAAAACAAGCTTTTTTCTCAAAAACTACCTCAAATGAGTTTAAATCAGACCGCAATATGAGAATATCAACGTTGTGACAAAGCGGATTAAAATTCTTAGAAATATTTCTCAATATAAGGCGACAATGTTTCTCTCTGTATGGAAGGCAGTTTTGGATAGTTGAATTTGAGTTGATTTATTAGCTTTAAAAATTACTTTGTACTAGCTTTTATAGTTTTCAAGATATACGAAGGTAATCCCAAAAGCTAGGTCTCCTATTTTGTTTATATGTACATAGACCTGATTATTTCTACAATAGCTTACATCAGTTTACAACTTGAACATTTTGCTATTTTTCGACATAATCACCATATCTGTCGATGCATTTTTGTAGACGCTGTGACAGTTTTTGTAGGCCCATGTCATACCAGCTCGCCGCCATGCTGTTTAGAAAGTTATGAACCATTTCTTTCACCTCGTCGACGGAGCTGAATCGCTTTCCGGCCAAATATTCTTTCAACTTAGGGAACAGGTGATAGTCACTGGGCGCCACGTCGGGACCATAGGGGGGTGGGTGATGCGTGGGTGGGTGGGGGACTGAGCGCCTCAGCGCGGCGTGCGCATGTGGGGCGGGAAGCACTCTTTATAACAGTGTGACCAACTGCCACACAAACAGAGTTCTGTACTTTTAAAAAAATAGGAGACCTTACTTTTGGGATTACCCTCGTAAATCAATTTCAAGTTCTACAATTCATTCCAGGCTTCCTGACATACTGACATACTGACAGTATTAGATTATTCATTCGTTGCTCGGAGTTGTTTGTTTCAAAATTTCACAATAAGCAATAAGTAAATGTTCTGAAATAACACACATCGCTATATTAAGATGTAGAAATGAAAAAGTATGAGTTCCAAAAAGTTATTACTTTGCAGCTTCATCGCAACCTTCATTACTTTCCCAAGACGTGGAAGCGCCAGTCCAAGGCACTCCATGCCCATTTTCCTTCCCTGCATCGGAATCAGCTGGGGTGATACATCCTTGCGGAACTCCAGGAATATCCAGATCACACCCAGGCCCAGTACGGCATGCACCGTGTATATCTTCACCGTATTCTGAACCACAAATATCACGGACTGCTCCGTCTGCACCACCTGGATGTGTTACGCCTCAACATATAAGACGTAGATTTCCATTTTCCCCCGCTTCCAACCCTGTGTCGGATTTATCAACAATTCGCAGAACACAATGCACCCAGAGACGCAATTATGCGATGCAAAATGACCTGTGCCCTCCTCAATCGTACGGATATGTGAACACACCTTCACCATGCCAAGCAGCAAGTGATTATGGGCCTCCTGTTAGTTACCCTTCTCAGCACTCCGGAATGGTGAATTCATCGTCATTTTCTACATCGCAACAATCAACTACTAGCACAACTCCATGTGATTCTTTCTACACAAATACAACGCCACCCCGTGCAGTGGGTGCTACACCTCCAAGGGATCTCAGAAGCCAAGAGGGAGAATCCTGCCCTGAATCATGTCCTACCTATCAAAGATCTGTGTTACAACAGTCACAGATACGCTCAGCTTCACCTGAAATCAATACCCCTACTGCTTCTTTCGGAGCACCTTGTGCCCAGCAACAGAGTACTGCTTCGCAACTCTCGACGATGCAGTTTGCTCAATTTGCTCCAAGTGCTCAACCAGGGACATTTCCACTGCAGACTTCGCAGGGAGGCGGCACTTGTGGTTGTTTCACGTCGAGCGGCCTAGATGTCTACAACGCGCCCCCGTCCAGTTCAATGCCGTATCCAGTACCAAGCAGATTAGACCGGTGTTCGCCCCCAACAAGACCTGTAATACAAAAGTCACCGAAATGCGCCACTTCAAACGCACGTACCGTAAAAACAACAAGACTCTCTTCAGGAGCACTTCCACCCCCTTCAAGCTCCACTCCTGAGAGATCTGCGACTCGAACAACTCCAAATGTTTGTTCTAAAGTTATTGACGCCCAACCCTCACAGATTCCTGACGATTCTCGTGAGGAAAACGAAAGAGAGCCCTTACGATTTTCTGCTTCTCCTAAAACATTACCTTGCACTTCATTGTCGCAACCCCCTACGGTTAGAGCAAGTCCATGTTCCACGACAGAAACCGCAAATGAAATCTTGCAAAAACGAGCTAGTCCTTGTGTGATGACTGAGACAATCACAAGACCTTCCGGGAAATCGATCGCTTCAGTTAGCTCTGGTATACCTGAAAATACGGGTGTATGCCAAACCAGTTCTTTGACGCAAGGCTCACATAGTTATATCAATCCATGTGAGACCCTAAAATGCCCTAAAACTGGATCTGTCTCATCACCCACTGCTCCTTCATCCGTAGTGACTGACCAAATATCACCACAAGGGGAAACGCAAAATGTTTCCTCAAAAAGAGCAGTCATGCAAAACATGTCAATGAGTGTTCCATGTAGACATCCACAGTTTCCCAGATCTAAATCACCCGTAGCACCTTCCGAACCCTCATCAATTTTGGCCACACAAACATCGCAAATGCATACTCCTTGTACGTCAGAAGCTGGCACACCATGTGCACCCCCTGGACTCTCCACGAGCCATTCTATACCTTTCTCCAGCTCTTCATCCACTTTCACTCCTCAAGCGCCAATACGCACACCTCAAGGGCATCCACGAACTTCCCCCTGTAAAAGTACAAACATTTCTGCATTGCAAAATTCGGCACAGCATCCCTTTCCCTGTGAATCAATAGAAACTCCTTCTTTCACACGCAATACATATTCAAACTCCATCTCAAAAACTTCATCAATGAAGCCAACCCCATGTGGTTCGCCTGAAATTTCCAGTATTCACGATTCACAAATAAGAGCAAATCAGTATTTACCTCCAGCAAGTTCTGCAAGAGAATCAGAAGTAAACGCTGCCTTGCCGCCCGGCACCATACCACAAATATGCACAAAATCAACTGCACCTTGCGCACAGCCAAAGAGTTCCACATTTAAGACCACGCCCCCTCAAGAAATGCTTAGAATGTCTCCATCAATACCCACGGCATCAAGCATGCCTACAAGCTCCAAATCACGTTCTGTTACAAAATGTACGGAACCATTGAAAGAAGTAGGCAGCTCATGCACGCAAGACCAGCCGGCACGAATTGTTGTATGTGACCGACCAAAATGCACTAGAACAAAATCATTGCCTTCACCCGTTGTGCAAAAACCAACATTTCGATCGCATTCAGAGGCTTTCAGAACTTCAAATCTACAAGAGTCAGCAGATAAAACATTACCCGGAGCATCAACACGAAGGTCTGAATTTCAAGAATCTGAGATATGCGCCATTCCATACTCTCCACCACAACAAACCGCGCAAGGTATATCAACAGGATCCGGTACACCATGTTCTAGTTCTATTTCGAAATTATCGACAACACGGGGCTCTCCCTGTACACAATCCCAAAATCCTTCCATTGAAAACACTGATACATACGATAGCCATTTTCAACGAAAAGGAATCCCTCAAAAACGATATTCTGCTCAACCGCAACCATTCTTAGCAACCAGTGATCCGCCACTAGTAACAAGGCAGGAAAGACCTTGCGCGTCAATTCAAAGCGGCGAAATACAAAACTCAGAGTTACAAGCCTCTAGGAACATACATTCAGCTACTTCAACGACACTGATGGCACCTTGTGCACCCCCTGAAAGGTCCGCTACAGTTGATCCACGTTTTCTGGCTACACCTTGTGGACCTTCAGCGGGTTCATCAACACTTGTGACACCATATGTACCTCCTGGAAGTCATTCTATCCAAGATCATCAAATTCGTGCTATACCTCGTGGCCCTTCAGCAGAATCATCTACAATTATGACAACATGTGCGCCTTCAAGAAGCCAAGCAATAGAAGGTCCACAAATACGTGCTATGCCTCGCGGATCTTCAGCAGGTTCCGCACAAGTTACTTCACCATGTGCGCCTCGTGGAAGCCAACCAATACAAGATCCACAAATACATGCGATTCCTTGCGGACCATCAGCGGCTTCATCAACAATGATGGCACCATTTGTGCCTCATGGAAGCCAACCAATACAAGATCCACAAATACGTGCGATACCTTGCGGATCATCAGCGGCTTCATCAACAATGCTGGCACCATTTGCGCCTCCTGGAAGCCAAGCAATACAAGATTCACAAATACGTACGATACCTTGCGGACCTTCAGCGGCTTCATCGACAATGATGGCACCATTTGCGCCTCATGCAAGCCAACCAATACAAGATTCACAAATACGTGCGATACCTTGCGGACCTTCAGCGGCTTCCTCAACAATGATGGCACCATTTGCGCCTCCTGGAAGCCAAGCAATACAAGATCCTCAAATACGTGCGATACCTTGCGTACCTTCAGCAGCTTCATCAACAATGATGGCACCGTGTGCGCCTCCCAGAAGCCAAGCAATACAAGATCCGCAAATACGTGCGATACCTTGCGGGTCATCGGCGGGTTCATCAACAATGATGGCACCATGTGCGCCTCGTGGAAGTCAAGCAATTCAAGATCCACAAATACGTGCGATACCTTGCGAACCATCAGCAGCTTCATCAACAATGATGGCACCATGTGCGCCTCCCGGAAGTCAAGCAATTCAAGATCCACAAATACGTGCGATACCTTGCGGATCATCAGCGGCTTCCTCAACAATGATGGCACCGTGTGCGCCTCCCGGAAGCCAAGCTATTCAAGATCCACAAATACGCGCGATACCTTGCGGACCATCAGCGGTTTCGTCAACAATGATGGCACCATGTACGCCTCGTGGAGGCCAAGCAATTCAAGATTCACAAATACGTGCGATACCTTTCGCACCTTCAACGGCTTCACCAACAATCATGGCACCGTGTGTCCCTCCTGGAAGCCCATCAATACATGATCCACAAATACGAGCGATACCTTGCGTACCTTCAGCAGCTTCATCAACAATGATGGCACCGTGTGCGCCTCCCGGAAGCAAAGAAATACAAGACCCACAAATACGTGCGATACCTTGCGGATCTTCAGCGGCTGCGTCAACAATGATGGCACAATTTGCGCCTCCTGGAAGTTCAAATAATCTAGATCCGCATATACGCGCCTCACCTTGTGTTCCACCGGGTATCATCACACAATTACCTATGTGGCAAAGAATACCTTATGCTCCTGATCGCAGTCATGGCGTCCACCAACAGATACATGTCGTACCCTATGGCTCTCCAGATGTGTCGTCAAATATACAGAGTCGGATTACTTCATCAAATACCCAAAGTCTGTTTCCAATGAGGGATGCACCCTGGGCTCCATGTGGAAACCCTCCAATTGCAGATCCTACTTTCCGAGCGTTGCCTTATGCTCCTTTCAGAGATTCTGGAACATCTTGCCCAGAAGCCATCAGGACCACTTCCCAAATTACATATGGAGCAGCAACTGCTAGTTTTCCGTGTTCTGTTCCAGCGAGCTCTACACTCGATGATTGGCAAGTACGATCAAATTCGTGTTTGTTACCACGAAGTAATACTTCTACTGTACCCTACGATCCTTCTGTTACATCATATTCTCCCGCGTCTGTTCAAACTCTACACAATACGCGTCAACTCCCAACGTCACAATTTCCAGCGGCAAGTTCAATACCAGGTCCAGGTTCTGATGAGTCTATCGTTCCTACAAGGGATTTCTCGAGCACTGTTCAAGCAAGCCCAAATAGTTACTCTCCTAGCAATGTTGGTTCGATGAGCAACGGAGTTTGCTCCAACATGGCATCAACTAAACAGACTCAAACATTTTACAATTTTTATGAGTCTCAACCTACATGTAGTGCTGTACATCCAATGACTGACTTCACTGACGGAATTGTTCCTTATCAGCCAATACGAAATTCACCGTCATTTGGTGCTTTGCCCTCACAATATTTACCATCAAATGTCCTTCCTGCAGATCACATCCGTGATTCACGTATGCGGTCAGTGCGATCCCGTACTGAACATTCTGAACAGGAACAATCTGCATTTAATTTAATGTATAATGAATATGACTCCAATCAAGTGTCTCAATTTACCCCAACAGGAAGCCAATTGCATGCTCGCAAAATGAGTAGTTCATCACACCCTGCAGGAATACGTAGTTTAAATTACGTGAATGAAACTGTAACATATAATCGGGCAACTACTTCTTCCGTGGAGCAAGGTTCCACAAAAAGGACAAAGAAGGCACCATCAGCAAAACGGAACCAGTATAGAACATCTCCGACGAGAGGAACTGCAACTTCGCCAGTGATATCCAAAGCCAGAAGCAGTGTGACTCCGCCTGATAGGAGAAGCCCAGTTCAATTTATAAGTCCCATTAAATTTTCACCCCTCTGCCAATCTCGCAATGTGCTCTCTCCTGCAAGATGTTCCAAACCTGTACGCACACCGCCGTGCACGGCGGGTAGCACAACTCCATCTTCTACGCGGCCCAAACCATACTCGCGCACACCCCCTTGTGCTTCTCGACTGTCGTCCAAGCATCCTAAGGTGTGTGCTCCTCCTGCTAAAAAGGTAGTTCATACCTCGCCAGCTCGCGCCAAGCCATGCACGCCTCCGATGGTGTGCACAGGCAAATCCTCCACTAAGAAACGTCGTGGAAAAGTATTGCAGAAACAAAATACATCATCGCTTTCTGGAATGATCACACCAACAATGAAACCTTGTTCGGAGATCAATTCACAATCTCGTCCAATGCCGACTCTTCTGAATGAAGCAAATCAATCTTACCTCGCATATCCAATGAGATCAACTGAATTGCCTCTTACGGTCTCGAGGTCAGGGCATTCAATTCCAACTCGATCTACGGCTGTATATTTGACAACATTTAGAGCGGAAAAATCATCCGATGAACCACCTTGCAATTATCCCTCATGCAACGCATCAAATTCTCAATTTCCTGTATGTCAGCCAATTACTCCATCACAGCCTGATTTGCAACTAGGGCCATCGTGGTCAGCTCCTTTTATGTCCAGCAACAGATCGGAAGTGTCAGTAGTGCAATCCAACCCATGCACGAATACGTTTATTACAAGGTCCACGGAACATCTATCACAAGCAAAATCAATTAAGCACGTGCCGTCAACATGCCACAGGACTCAGCTGTCACCAGTGCGATCGATACCTTGTCTGACGTCCGTCAGCTCCTCGTCATGTCTCTCTACACACTCTGCACCATGCGTATCATCGGTGAGTGAGTCTTAGATGCTATTTCATAAACAAAAGCGAGTAAAGGAAACGACAGGTTCAATAATTATTGAATACGATTGTAATTTCGATTTCTTGGTTTATGTTTTATTTACTTTACGTGAAAAACAGTTAAAAACTGTGCCACCCGGGCTATGGGGAGAAGTGAATCCTGTGCACGTTTTCAAAATTTTGTGATCCCATTCCTAAGACTTACTAATTGAATTTTGAATACTGAAAAAATGAGATTTTTTGCAAGGATTGTTAACAAAAGTATTCTCTCCGATGTAAAAAAATCTATTTTTAAGGACAAATCAGCAATAAATTTGAGCTCTTATCCCTCATCATATTCTTCGCCAAAGAATACTTCCTACCGCGACAACATGGAGAACGATAATTTGAATAAATATATTTCCCTCTGAATTATAGAAGACGTGCACAGATAATGAAGTTACATTTATGTCCAGAAGCGAAACAAGGGATCATCTCAGCATTTGCTCAAAGGATAAAGGACACTCGACGCAAAACCTGATCGAGATGGGAGTCATTGACCCAGAAGCTGCGGTACAATACTTGTTATAGGTTGTTTAGAATTATATAGTCCAAATGGTCTTCAATATCCACGTCTTCTATATTCAGTGGGAAATATAGTTATTAAAATTATCGTTCTCCATGATGTCGTTGCAGGAAGTATTTTTCCTTGACGAAGGACATGATGCTCGATAAGAGCCCATATTTATTGCTGATTTACCCTTGAAAATAGATTTTATTACATTGGAGCGAATATTTTTTAACAGTCCTTGCAAAGTACGCTCGTTTTCTTTCTGCATTCAAAATTCAAATTTAACTGTTTTTGACGTAAAATAAAAAACAAAAAAGTAACATATATCCAAAAAATGTATGAGTGTAATTTATCCCATATTCGAGTGTATATTGAATACAACAAAAATAGAGTTTTTAAAATCCAAGTAATTTTCATAAATTTATTTCAACTCTTATTACCTACTATAGATGCGTTTAGGCATAACTATTATTAATTATTAATTCAGTTTTCAAAAGTTCAAGAAGTAATTACAAAATTCAGATTAAAGAAAAAGGGACCAATTTGTTTCTTTTCCGACAGAGATGTTACGCCGCAACAGCGTCAGAAGAATCAAGAACACAGGCCGTGTCATCCAGAGAGTCGGTAGTACCATGGTTGACGTCCTCCTCAGACACATCGACATCAACGCTCAACAGCAACAAATCGGTAAAAAACATGTTGCGATTTCAACACTTTCACAAAACTTTGATAAAAAATTGCTTATTATTAATATTTTGTGTGTGAATGGAACCAAAAGAAGCAAAAAATATTATGTACGGTACCAAACATGGAGTTCATATTCTAACAAAGTGACTCAGAATAAATGTTACTAACTTCCAGGAATCAAAATAATCACTTTTGACAATTAACGTAATTATATAATACTGGGAAATTTCATATAAAAGAGGGCATCCGGAGAACTATAAATGGTCTTACTCATATTTCCATTTGTTCAACTTTTGCCAATACTAAACTGTGAATGAAACAGAGTTATGGCCATTTCAAAAGTATCTATTTCTATAGTTTTCAAGTAAAAATGACCAAATGACACACTGTTTGTGTCGAATAAGTATGGTTTGGTGATCATAAAACTGTTGAAAGAGAACGTGGACACCACCATATATATATATATATATATATATATATATATATATATATATATATATATATATATATATATATATATATAGGGTTTGATTTCTGGCGACAAGCGAGGGAAAGGCGTTCCGGTACCTCTGGAATAATAATTAAATTGTGATATAAATATATAACTAAATTAGATTAATAATTAACTTGGAGCGCATTCTGGGACCTAAAATTGTATAAATGAAGCACTGTGTGCTTGTGTGTGTATGCGCGCGCGTTTCTTGAGTGTATTAACTCAGATGCGTCTGCTTGTTTCTATGGAAACCACTGCACAAACAAAATGTGGAGATTTGTTTAAAGCAATGATTTGAACAAAATTTAGACATGCTATTTTCGGGTACTACCGGTAATAACTTATTAATAGTATCTATTAATAATTAAGATGTCTATAAATATGTATAAGTTGTGTTGCCAACAACCTTACATTCATTGCTTCCTCAATTGAGTTCCTTCGGTCATTTGATAGGAATATTTACAGACACCGTATTACTTGAGAATCTCGAAATCGTAACTAGGCAACAATTAAACAGTGAACAAATAATGTGCAGAGGATAATCTTGAGCACTTGTCAATAATATATTCAGATAACTTTTATGGATAGAGAAAATGAAAACATCACACTAATAAAATTGAGATAAAGTATCTCAGACATAAAATTAATAAATTACTAGTTTCCTACAGCTGCAAAGGCTGACCAAAAATTTACCGACATTTTAAAACTCTTATAAAACAATTAGATAAAGAAATATAATGAAATCTGAAATTTTCTTATAACTTCAATGCAACGTCTCTGCAGTCAGAGCCAGATTAATTCCTGGCCTATTTGCTGGGAGTGTGAACTGAACTCATTATCATTAGATTGACGTTATATTCTTTTTAGTTTATGTACTAATTATCCAGAAAATGCTTGTTTTGACATGAGTTTATTTTTGATTGAAATGAAAATTAGGAAGACATTTCAAATATTCCAGATTCTAGACCCGACCACCCAGGTAATACGTACCTTACCTTCACCGCAAATTGTTTTTTTAACATCCACTGGAACATAATTAAATATTCAAATTTACCATTCATAAGTGTGATGATTGTAATTTTCTTACATTTTTATAGATTTTTTCAATAATGAAATCGAAAAGTTAGAAACATTAAAAAACAAAAATAGAAATATTTTGAAGTCTATAAGGTGATATAGTTCTCTCACACTAGTTTATTATTTTTGGATATATTTACAGAGATTAACAGTACATGTATGTACTCTTACATTACAACTGACAAACTTAAGTGATTTTTATTATTCAGCAAAACCGTCTCATTTCAAGATATCTTTGATATTTAGCTCATTAATTTATACCTTTATGATTGGTGTAATGCTACCAAGCACCACTTAAGATCCTACAGATCAAACAAAATAAACATCTTAAAAAAATCAGTCATATACTATGGCTTATAAGTAATAAACAGATTCACGGAAAATTAAACTAGATCCCATTCACAGAAATAACTAGAATGGCAACGTAATATTTTGAAAAGTACCCGAATTTAACGTGCTCAGCACCATTTATAAATGGAATAATTATATACATCCCTGTAGAATAATGTCATGTTGACATAATGGCATGTTAACCTCCTTCACTTCCTGTTCTATTGAGTACCAAAATAAAAAAAATTATTGCTAAAAAATATTTTAAAAGGTTTCTATTGATTGGTTAAGTTAGTTCTCTAAATTATATTAATGTTATACACCCTTAGAAGACATAGTTCTAAGTGACCTTACCTTGTGTTATGTAAGAATTTGAACAAACCTCTAAAATACAATATGTTCTGAAAGTTACGAATTAAGAATATCCCCACCATTGGAAACAATAATAGCTGTAGTGTAGCTTTCTCTACTTTACATTTACCTAAGTAAACATTGCTTAATTTTCCAATTTGTATTTTCAAGGCATGCACGTGCACACCGGAAGATACAAGTCAATCAGCGCCGGCGACCGCCACGCCATCTATTGAGAATATTCGAGGAACTACAGGACGTGTGCCTTCTTCCGTCTCTATTGGATTGCCCAAAAATGTGTCATTAACTGATAAATTACGTATCCAGAATGTATCGTTAGCGAATGTTCAACAAAGGAGTAGACAGCAGACTATGAGATCATCCAGAACTTCGCGCACCAGTAGCCAAGTGAGCAGCGGAACTCTTTCATCGAATCCGTCACGAAGAACTACATTCAAACGCAAGAAGAAAAAGAAAGAAAAGGCCCCTACTTTTCGCTTTGGACACAGAGATTGCGTGCCTCAACCACCGGTTGCCTCTACTGCCCTTTACGTATCAGGAAAGTTCGCCTCCTCTCGTCATTCAAAACGTTCCGAAAAGCCACTCAAATCAAAAACAACATCCAAATGCACGCCAGTCAAGTCGAATGCAAGGCCTGTCATGCCTGCGGAGTGGGTCGGTACTTCTAATATTACTCATGGCTACAGCTTATGTACAACTTGTCACGCGAATCGTGCTCTTGCAGGGACCAATACTTGTTTGCGTTGCATCTTGAATCGTGCATCGTCTTCCCGCGCGGCCTGCCGCAACCAGAAGCCTTCTGTCCAAAGCAGGCCCATGCCTCAACTTTCCAAGGAAAGCAACAGTCTGAGCTTCCGAACTTCGCGGTTTCCATGTCCTGCGAGGACAACGTCTGGTCGTTCCAGTGAAAGATCCATTCACCAAGGACGTCGAGGAGACGCAACCAACGCAACAAGATTGACAAATCCAACCATACTGGAGGAAGAGACTTTGCCACCGAGATGTAATGAGACGACCAACGAGAACTATTTCTGGAGAAACACAATGGTAGAAGCGCCTATGACGTACTACAGTGGCGGCACTAGTTCAGCCGGTGTCTCCAGGAGTGCACACAGGTTCAGAATTCCTGACGAGCGCCCTTTCAACACAAACGTTGGCTACAATCAAAACGCAGATATTGCGCCTCCTTTCAGCCATATTACAATGCACGTCGAGACCCAGCCAGCAACATGTTACCTTGGTCTTTACCGCAGAGGAGAAGAATATGGATCTGCGAGTTGGCGTGATCCCACAAGACCTCGGTCAGTTGTCTTTCTAGAGGACATCGAACGGCCGAAGAAAACCAATGTGTGTAATACGGAGAGCGTTATGAAAATCTTACACAAAGCTAATACTTCGGCGAGAGGGAAGGGGAAAAAGAGAAAAGCTTGTGTCTCACCGGCGACGAGGGAAGACAAATACGCTACCACAGCCGTTACAGGAGGACTATCACGCCGTTCAAGTACAGGAAAAGTGTGCGCAAACAAGCTATCAGATATGAACACACGTATCCGGTACGAAGTTGGTGAAAGGAAAAGCAATTCTTGTATAGCAGCACGAACATCACCATCCACGGGTTCTAGATATATAGCGGATGAATTAGAGGTCCTCGATCATCCCATCAGGTCCCGTTCCAGCAGCGGCAGAGTTTGCGCGGGTATGTTGTCTCGGGGTACCGAAGCACATCGGCATGAAAACCTCTATCCTGGATGCAGGAATAGCGGATTGTGTGTTGCAGCAGGAGCAGTAACTGAAGGATCTAGGTACGTGGCTGCGGTGTCAGAAGGTTTGGCTTTATCTTCCACATCTTGCGTCAGCAGAGGCAGTGTTTGCTCGAGAACGCTATCTCAAACTCAGCGTGAGCCAATTTGTGGAAGTAACAGAAGCAATATGCTTTTACCATCTTCTGGGTCAAAATATGTGGCAGCAGTGACGGAAGGATTCGTTAACTCTATAGCATCTTGCTCAAGCGTTGGCAGACTACGTGGAAGTCAACCTTTGACTAGGAGCATTGCTGGTCTTCATGATTCCCAGGGGATGACTGGAGATTACAAATTCGTAACAGATACAACAGGTGAGATCGTACGCTCTGCTACTCCGAGTTCCAATCAAAGTGTCCGTGAATCTTCTGGAATTAGATTGTCATCTGGGGAATACAAATTCTTTACTGGAATGACAGAAGAACTCGTTCGTTCTGCCATGTCCAGTTCCAACAAAGGAAGTACAAACGCTAATCCACTATCAGGAATCCGAAACCAAGGTCAAAATGCATCTAATATGCCAACCAGAAATAGCGTGAAACTAGAGAAAAAACCATCTACCTCGAATATGGTACCAAGATATGTGGCTGCAGTGACCTCGGGACTAACTTCGTCCAATCCGCTCGCATTCACCGGTCAGACAGATCCTACGACCTGGACAAGTCCCAGTACTCCTGTTATGCATACAGCACATGATTCCTCATATCCTAACAACAGAGATCAGAGTGGCCAGTCTCGAGGAATTTTGGCTTCGCAGTACCATAGTGCCACTCGAATGCAACGAGAGGTATTGTTAATTTATTTGTGACTACGAAATTTGTAAAGTTTGCTTTTTAAACAGTAAGTTTTCACAAAACCATAAAAAAGCTGTAATTTTCTGAAGATTATTTTGGAAATTTCTCAAAATACTAAATATAATTTAGTATTGGTGACATATTTATTTGAATTACCATGCTATCAAATTTTCTTTTGCGTGTATAAGATGTAAAGATTTCAAAAAGTAATAATGCTCTCGCCTTCTTTTTCTTCCGTGTTTTTCTTTCTGTGTGCATACGAAATCAGGATTTTTTGTGAATCATAGTATTAATATCATTCTTTGATTATTTTTCAGAATGTGGTAGATCTTGTGATGGCGAATATGGCAGCTACAGCAAACAACATTCCTAGATGCAGAGTGTGCACTCAAAGCACGCTGTGTCCACGCCGAAGGCTTGGCCTTGAGTGTCCGAGTTACACGCTGACCTCTGCGAAATCGGCGGATCTGCCTATGCAATTGTCGGAGTCCACATTTTCTCAGGTATCACCAGAGGATCATATAATTTCCTTGTTCCAGAGTATCCAATTTAATCAGCACATATTTCCAGATAAAATAACTTATAATTTTGAGATTAGTAATGCAAAAATAAGCTTTTTGTGCTACAAGAACTTTATAGGTTGATCTTTATAGGACGTTTTTCACCGAATTCAAAAATAAAATCCATTTGTATCACTTTCGGTTTTTTTGACTTAAGTATTTTTTCTAGAGGTAGCATTCAGCCTTTTACCTCAGAAACGTCCCTTTTGAGACCCCAGCAGTAATCTGTCAATGTACATGAACACTGTCCATTTAACTTTTTTGCATTAATGACCTAATCTAATGGAAGGGCAAACAGTTTGCGTCGCTTACAGCCGCCAGAATATACATTATTATAATATAACGACATTATAAATTTGTAAGAGAATCAAACTTAATTTTGCGAAACAACTTGGTCTCGGGTATTTGACATCTGTGCGAGTAAGCGGTGGTCGTCTGTTCCGTTTACCAAACCTCCCCGAGATTCTCTCGTTGCGGTGAGATGACGCTATCTTTCGTGCCGTAAAATGCTAGTACGTCATCATTTGTGCCGTAAAATGTCTAATAATGAACGCTTCCTTGCAACAGAAAAAGGCCGTTTATAGTGCTGATATACACAAAATACACATACAAGTACATATTTTGCTCTTTTATTAGAGTAGCGTTGCCTACTCATCGCGGCATTTAAATATATAACAACATTATAAGTTTATAAGAATTATAACTAGAGCCCGGAAGTTCAGGCATTTATTTCGGCTGAAATAGGCAGGCAAAAAGGCATTTATTTTTACGAAAATAGGCACTAAAAAGGCATTTATTCTAGCTATGGCAGGGTACAGAAAATCATGTAAAATCTAACAAATGATAATAGAAAGTGAAAAGAATTTTGTTATGATTCAAATGAATAAGTTTTTATATTAACACTGAATCATACATAAACATTTACATGGAAACTTGATCTTTGTTTTCTTGGTTGCACATAACTACTAAATATTTCTTCAGATTTTCTACATTTAAACTTAACCGTCTGTCCGAAAGAATATTCTTCACAGCCGAAAATGACCTTTCAACTTCAACCGAAGAAATTGGAGCATTAATAAAGCAGGCTATTGAATTTGGAGTCATATCAATATCAACTCCAAGTACACCGCTCAGAACACTACAAATTGTTTTCAGTTTTTCCAAATCCTCATTCGCGCTAACGACACTTTTGCACTTTTGTGCTACAGCTAAACCTTTTTCTCCAGGCACCTGCATTAAACTCTCTAATGTTTCTTGAAAGACTTTCATGGCTGACACAAGATTTTCGCCCCTTTTTCCAGATTTGCAATTATCTGAGGCAACTTTCCATAATGTGCGAGGATAAACGCAAGTTCACTGTTTAGTTCTGCATTACTCCAAAGCTTCTTCACTTCACGTACTGATGCAGCTTCATTTTCTGGTAGAACCTTAAATACGTCGCGGATTTTGTCTAGATGATTTGCGTAATACGCAGCAGCGGATATCCAGGTTCCCCATCTAGTCAATATCGGCTGTGGAGGAAGAGCTAATCCTGGCGCTTCTTGTCTGAAAATCCGGGTACGGGAAGGAGATTTCAAGAACACTTTTTTAGTATTCGAAATCAACTTGTCGACCGTAGAATGCAAAGTTCTCATCTCTTCAGCAATCCTTTGAAGTCCGTGGATTAAACACGTCACATGAAGCATATTCGGGAAGAGTACTTTCAGTGCTCTGGCTGCCTTCTTCATGTACGGGGCAGCGTCCGTGATGAAAAGTAGAGCATTATCATGGCGTATGCCTTCAGGCCACAGAAGTAGTAAGGAATTTGTAAATAACTGAGCAATTGTTGTACCATTTGCTTTCTCCAATTCTTCAGATGTAAGAAGAAAAGTTGAGAACTCACAGTAAGTCGGTTCCATAGTTCCAATGACGACATTACCTAGATAGCGTCCTTAGTTTCATCAATGGAAATCCAAATGTTTTTATCACCAATTGATTCACGAATTCTATTGAAAGTTTCTTCATAGCAGATGGTCAGATAGGTTTTCCTTAACGTAGATTCTGATGGTACCATTTCTTTCGTATATTTTTCTAAAAAGTGTCTAAACGTCTGGTTTTCCAATTTCCAAAAAGGAATACCAGCGTCCATGAATGCCTTGCACAGATCGAGAGAAAACTGAGACTGTCTACTGGATGTTGCGTCCACCGCCGAAATCAACTGTTGTTCCTTTTTTCCACTCTTCTTCGCGATTGCAGATTTATGTTTTGTTGTTGCCATATGCTGAGAAATGAAGTACTTCTTTTCATGGTTGACAACTTTCTCGCACAATTTGCAAACCAGAATAGCACCATCGGTGGAAAATACATCTTCGCCAAATTCACGCACATAGCGATGCAACTTACTACTTAACGGCACGCTCAATTTCGGTATTATTAATACGATGTTTTTTAACACAATGTTATTCCTACGAAGTAACAGAGCGAACTGAAATATTCTCTTTTGAATCTTCAAATGGCACCAGTGAAAACACTGATATTACTTTCGTTCTTCGAACTCGTGTAATCGCCATTGAGCCGGGCCGTATCGCATGTCATATAGGACCTCCAAGGCGCTCTGCTTTAGTAGTGTGGGATGGAATCCCTCGTGGCAAAAGGAGGCCTGTGGGTGTCAGTGAAAGAAATCGAAGGAAAAGGAAGGAATGAAAATCTTCTAAAATGATTCCATAAGCACATATAAGTGACTCCTATTGTTAAAAGTGTTAAAATCGTAATAATAACAAAAAGGCATTTTACCAAACTTCCGGGCTCTAATTATAACATTATTTTTTTACACACAAAATTAAAATTAAAAACATTATAACTTAATTTTGCGAAACAACTTTCTTGTCTCGGGTATTTGACCTCTGTAGGAGTAAGCGGTGGTTATGTGTTCCGTTAACCACAACCTACCCAAAATTCTCTAGTTGCGGTCAGATGACGCAATCTTTCGTGCCCTAAAATGCTATTACGTCATTATTTGTGCCATAAAATGTCTGATTATGAACAACTTCTTGCAACAGAAAAATATCGTTTATAATTAAATTAAGGGCTCAAAGCCCGCCTTCCCCAAATGGGCTTGGAGACGTATTGCTTAAATTCAGGCGCAACAAATTGAAATAAAATGCTGGTATACAAAAAATATATGTACGAGTACATATTTTGCTTTCGTACATAGTGTCCTGTCGAGCAGGAGGCGACGTGCAGAGGGCGCGCCTGCGGCTGCCAGGACGCGCTGCAGCTGCTGATGGAGATGCGGCGGCGCAACCGAGAGCGCGAGATGGCGGCGCTGCGCAGCCGCGTGGCGCGCCACTTGAACTAGTCCTCGCCCGAGCCCTCACCCGAGCCCTTGCCCGAGCCCTCGCCCGAGCCCGAGCCCTCGCTCGAGCCCTCGCTCGAGCCCTCGCTCGAACCCTCGCTCGAGCCCTTGCTCGAGCCCTCGCCCAAGCCCTCGCCCGAGCCCTCGCTCGAGCTCTCGACGGAGCCCTCGACTGAACCCTCGACCGAGCCCTCGACCGAGCTCTCGACCAAGCCCTCGCCCGAGCCCGAGCCCTCGCTCGAGCCCTCGCTCGAGCCCTCGCTCGAACCCTCGCTCGAGCCCTTGCTCGAGCCCTCGCCCAAGCCCTCGCCCGAGCCCTCGCTCGAGCTCTCGACGGAGCCCTCGACTGAACCCTCGACCGAGCCCTCGACCGAGCTCTCGACCAAGCCCTCGCCCGAGCCCGAGCCCTCGCTCGAGCCCTCGCTCGAGCCCTCGCTCGAACCCTCGCTCGAGCCCTTGCTCGAGCCCTCGCCCAAGCCCTCGCCCGAGCCCTCGCTCGAGCTCTCGACGGAGCCCTCGACTGAACCCTCGACCGAGCCCTCGACCGAGCTCTCGACCAAGCCCTCGCCCGAGCCCGAGCCCTCGCTCGAGCCCTCGCTCGAGCCCTCGCTCGAACCCTCGCTCGAGCCCTTGCTCGAGCCCTCGCCCAAGCCCTCGCCCGAGCCCTCGCTCGAGCTCTCGACGGAGCCCTCGACTGAACCCTCGACCGAGCCCTCGACCGAGCTCTCGACCAAGCCCTCGTCCGAGCCCTCGCCCAAGCCCTCGCATGAGCCCTCGCACAAGCCCTCGCCGCAGCCCTCGACCGAGCCCTCGACCGAGCCCTCGCCCGAGCCCTCGCTCGCGGCACCCTCGCCCTCACCCTTGCCCTCGCCGACGCCCCGGTCTTCCTGCAGAAGCCCCCTCGCGGGCGGTTGTAACCCGACCACTCGAAGTGATGTTAAGGCTTTTTGGCATGTATTGTTGGAGTTGTGTTTATGTTTTTTCAGCATTAAACGTCGGAAGTTATGTTAATTATTGGTATTCTTTATTGGGTTTTCTTTAGTTTACTGATACTTTCTGGGCCCTTGGAGACTCGTTAGTTAGCGTGCTCGTTTTTCATGGCGCAACCTCAATTCCCGGTTGTGGCAAAAATTAAATGTGCGCTTTCCTTGCACTGTCCCAGAATCCGTTGCTGGGTGACAGTGAGAAATCTGATTTCTCAGGTTGAGAAGACCAGAACACGGCGTTGGGATGCCTACGTGCTAACAACACATACACCTCAACCCATGGCCGCAAGGCAGGAACGCCTTAGCTCTAAAGAGCTAAGAGCTATCGTGCCAATGAACAAACTTACAATACTAGCTGGACTCCTGATAATACAATGCACTTAGTAAATAATTGTTTTAAAAGGGAAAATAGCTTCATACTGGAAACCAACTTTGAATGGTCAGTCCCCTTTTTCGGTATTATTGACGTATCAATTTATTTTTACACGGATTTCGATGGTTTACTGTTGCACTAGAATTTCGATTCATTGTATTTGATTCTGGGGATCCAAATATGATACCTACACATTCATGAGCTATCCAAAAAAGTAAGAACATCCAAAACGGTCCCATTTTGAACACTACCGCATAAAACATCTCACTTGCGTCCGTTACAGAGACACGAAATCATCATTTTTGAGGTTCCAGGACGCGTCGTTTCCGAGTTATGTACGATGGCAATGTGCATTTCGGGTTGCATCTGTAGTGAAGCGAGTTGTTAGTGTAATGAGGTTCTGTCTGTCTTTTGTTACAAGTATAACACTCGTGTTGCAATCTAATGGCCAATAGGTACTCCAATAATCACTGCTGTTGCAGGAGAGTTGTCTGAATGGGTGGAGAGATGCAACTTTGACATCAATTCATTTGAAAGAAATAAAATGTTAGTTGGGACGTTGTCTATTCAAAGGGTCAAAACGCTAAGTAGTCGAGCCCCAACTTAACGTATTGATTTATTGCTTTTAGAGTCTTCCAATTAATATAGTGTCAATGAAATCCCTTAGTAATGATCTACTGAGTACATGTTAGCGATATGACGATAATGTTAATGATAACCAAGAGATGGAAGGCAGAGGAAACGGAATAACCCCCAAAAAGTCTGACAAATGTAACTTGTTTACCATTCAATTCACATGGATTGGCCCGAGATTAAACGGGGGCTCCAAGGTGGAAGGTGTATGAGCTAGTCATTTGCTAAGTGCCCCCTAAATTAAGGTCTGAAAATAACATTATTCGTCCGCACAGTGTGTTTTCATACAAAATTTATAAACATTTATTATAATTCATTATAAATATAACAGTGCGTTAAAAAAACATAATACACACAGTTTTCTTTAATAAAACATGGAACCATCGTTCATCAAAACAATACACTTGAAGGGCCTCTAGGGATCCTGGTAGTGTTGGTCGCTACCGTGGTTACCACCAGGTTGTGCGGTGGCGCCCGGAACATCGGCGAGGCGCCGGGACGGCGGCGCGGTTCGGCGCGGCGAGGGGAGACGAAGTTAATCAGTTCCACCAGGGTCGCGGCGTTCAGGGGATTCGGCCCACCGGCAGACTGGGTGACCGCGAGGGATGACCTTGGCACGCCCTGCTAACCGCGAAGACCACCAGAAAACGGACGCATCACCTACAAGCCGCTCCCTGGCTGGTTCATCGCGAATAGATACTGTGCCCAAAGACCAACCCTTGGGGAACACCGTTCATCCAAACTGCGCAGCCGATTCCTGGTCACTCGTTTCATATGCACTGCAGTAGCGGACGAGAGGTTGGGGTCATCTCCAGAAAGTGCTCATATACGGGACGTGGTTGAAGTTTCCTATTTCTGGATGTGAGAAGAGCTAGAACATATCCTGATTCCTGGCGGTACATGCTTCATACGTCCCGATCGCTGAGCATTGATTCATTAAATAAATCTCCCTCATACATCGCAACTTCACGTTCTTGCTTGCAGTGTTCGTATTCCCCCGTGGACCGTCATAGAGATTTTTATCCGTTGAGTCCAGCAAGAGAGACGGTAAAGATGTCGGGAATCACGTCTCAGAACCCCTACCCAGAGCCCCCGCCTTGCGGGAGCGACGTCAACACCATCAACATAGAAAACGTGGATCACATGACGATCCGCGCCGACCAGGTGATCGTGTCCAAACCCAAGAAGCGGTTGTGCCGTCGCCGGCGCCGCCGTCCGGAGCCCGAGGAGGCGGACGAGGACGAAGGTGCGGACGGGGACGCGTGCCGGGACGGGGACGGAGGGGACGACGAGGACGAGGAAGGGAGGCCGTCGCGCTCGCAGTCGCGAAGCGGCCGTCCTCGGCGGCGGCGGGGACGAGGACGGGAGCGCCGCGTCTTTACGGTGATGCGCGTCAGAAAAGTTCGTGACTCGTACGGCGGGGAAGACACGCCGGTCGAGAGCTCCAGTGACGATGAAGTGGTGGACTACAGCGGCGACGATGATGACGAGAGCGGCGCCGTCGCCGCCGCCATGATGGACGCCGCACTGAGCACCGGCGGCTTCCCGTGGGTGAGCGATCGTGCGCATGCGCGCGGGCCGAGGCCGTTGCTGCGAGACGCGGAGTGTCCGCATGACGTTGTTCTATTGTCACAGTCGGCACGCTAATACAGACGATATATTTGATCCCAATGAATAAGCTGATAAGTCATAAACACTTAATTTTACTGGAGAGCAATAAGAACAACATTCAAATGAATCAAATTAGGGATCAATGATTATTAAAAGAAGGTGATATTCAAACAAAACTATTTTTGAATAGGTTTGGTTTGGATATCATTAATTCCTTATTTATAACATTAGTTTAAAGTTGTTTTTTGCTCCCCTGTAAAATTAAGTTTTTTTGACTTATCAGCTTATTCGCCGGGGTTAAAGATATAAAGATTACAGGAAATTTTCTCTTTGAAAGTTATTTCAATCATTTTTCTACATAACTTAAGGTTAAAGAGCTATCAATTAAAAACCGAAACAAGTCAGAAAAATACCGTTTTTTCGGGCCGCTCGGAGTTAGCACAGGGTCTGGGAGGTCGAAAACTTGGGGTTTTAACTAGTGCCTGTGTACATACAACATACCCAAAGAAAAAAATGTATGACCTTTTTCCAGGAAATGTGTACATACCGACTGGACAAAACCCCATTCCTCTCGCATCCAGCGAAATATGGGCTCACGAAAACGTGCGCGGATAGTACACAACCTTCTATGAGTGATGATTGACAGATCTTGTTTAGTTAGTGCAGTCGGTAGTTGACTTAGTGTGCGCGGAGCGGAGTGTCATTGACTTATTGAATCATTCTCGCTTGCTTTTTAATTTTTACCTATGGACACTTGGACCAATATTCTTGGGATAGGTAATAGTGGCGGACGGCGAGGGGGAGGGCATCTTGGAAGAACACCGAGCGCATTCCTCAGCCTCGCAATCAAATCAGCTCCCAACTGTAGTGAAATGGTAATAAAAATTGTTTGAAATATTGCTCCATTTTCAGATACACGGCCTTGATTAATGCATATATGATATCTGTTAAACAATATTGATGTTATACGATGTACCATCCTTTGTGCTTAACAGTTGGGCCTCGGAATAGGCAGCATTGCCGTGCTAAACTATCCTTGTTACGTGCGCGTGTCATAGTTCTTCCGAGTACCAGCCTTCAGTCCTATTCTTTAGATATTTTTCATCCAGATAGCTATACTGCCCAAATTGTTTTAATGCTGAGAAATTTTGACAAATGACGAAGTAAATGCGTGAGAAAAGCGCTCAACTGCTCTTTCCCAGGGATGTCCAACCTGCATGGCCTCAAGGGCCACTACTAAAATCTTAAATATGGTTGCGGGCGATGTTTTCATCATTTGCGCGACCCACATCTGACTTCCCCGTATTTTTGATACTGACACTTTGCTCTGCTGCTCTGGAAAAAAAGGGGGGGAACCATGCGTCATACCAGGCAGTACCTTGTATCACTCAGTGAAACACATAGTGATTTTGAATGTGTGGATTAAATAGGGAAAAAATATAAATTTCACTACTTTTACATTAAGGTGGTATTGACCCTGGTAGAGTACGTGCGCCGGGCATCCAATTTCCTCGCCCAACATAGATACAAGGAACTTTTTTTTCACTAATAACCTTTTGGGGGCCAAAATAAATGGCATCTCAGGCCACCAGTTGGAGAACCCTGCTCTATCCCTTTGAGATTTATTCATTCTGAGTTGGTAGTAAAAAGTGTAGATTACGTCGCTGGCAAAATCTGCTGCTATTGAATGTCATTAGGAAATCATTATTGGCGTCATCATATGACTCTCAAATGTCAAACACAAAGAAGTCTGGTACAAGGTATAATTTCATGAGTCTAAATAAGTTCGTACACCTGGCTGATGTGATTGAACGATTGAATTCAGCGGGCCCCGCCGCCGCAGGGTCCTTGCTGCAGACCTGGGTCTGGCGCCAGTTCGCAGCACCGGGGATTCGGCAGGTTTGATAGAAGAGAGAGCAAAGAAGTCCAAACGATATATCCCACCGCTGGAGCCTCCCGTTCCATTCTCCGAATGTCTACAAGAAGGAGCGGTGCCGTTCGTCCTCCTTATCCCCCGCTTCAGGCGGATTGGACCCAGACCTCCAACCACGCCTTCCAGTATTACGGTGGTCCACCCCCAAGACCTCCACCTCAAGGTTCCCTCACGCAATCTTACCGCCAGGAATGGCCACGCCCCCCTACTTACGCTAACGAATGGTCGCAAACCTCCCAGCACCGGTTACCACCACCTCCTCCACTGAACGAAGCGAGATACACACAGACATCGAACTATGCCCTGCAGCAACAGATGGGCGCTCCACCACCGAACCAGTTGCCTCCGCAAGTATGCTGCACAGGAAGACCCTGCATCAATCCAGTCATCTGCCCCAGTACTGGAACTAACACCTATTCTAGCCAACTTCCACCATCTCAGCCGGCTTATGTGGGATCGCAGAGTCAAGTAAGAGACCAACAAGCTCGTTGGGGTCAGGCACCGTATTCGCAACCACCCTTACAGCTTATGGGCTGGACCCAAACGCAGAACTACGCGAACGATTGGACGCAGACGTCGAATTACAGATTGAACCAGTACGGTGGGGTTCCCCCCATTTCTGGACCTTCTCAGCAAATGTGTTGCTCGGGGCTACCGTGCAGGTATCCAACCATCTGTCCAGGAAATGCCGTTGCTCCTTCCACTTATCCTCCCTTCTACCAAGCCCCTGGTGGAAGCCAACAGTATCAACAGCAACCATTTTCTCCGCGACCGCAGATGGAACAAACAGACTGGACGCAAACATCACTCAGCAACGTTGCATCGCAGAGGATGCAATCATCCAACTACGGCTTACCGCCAGGGGGTCATCAATCGCATCAAGGGACTGTTGGAGATCGGCGGTCGGAGATTCCGTTCAGTTTCCAGGGGCCTTGCCAGGCGCAGAACAGATGCTGCGCGTGTGACCTAACGCGAGGTCCCCCTGATCGTGGCCCTGCAACACCTTCAGCGGTCGAGCTTCCGCAGGCGTCCTTCAGTTTCGAGAGTTCCGAAGAACCTCGAGTGCGCGTGCAGGTAAGCCCTTTACCGAAATAGGGAGTGTAAGCACGACACAGCGTTTCCGCAATCGACAGCAACGTTGATATTAACAGCACAATGAGAATGATGTTTTGCACAAACGTTTAGGTGAAATGGAAGTTTAGAACTGTGGTGACAGAGTTCGCTAACTCCCGTAATGCCACAATCTCTTGAATTCCATTTGTTCGACTAGAGCTGTCCAGCAACCTCTAATATGTATATACAAGTATATTATTACTTCATTGTTGCCATCACACTACGGTCATTGATCTGAAGTATATATTTAGTATATACTACCATAGTATATGTGTAGTATATACCGTAATATAAATGAAGTGTATATATA
>BLKR01005139.1:0-88173 GCA_011170035.1 Teleogryllus occipitalis | reverse complement strand
TTTGCCCTTCCCCCTCCGATGACATTCGCACTGTGGCCTTTGTTGATAGGATTTAAAATAATATATTATTAAGAAAATGAAAGTCTGAAATTTGGAATTGAAGAACTAGCAATGCCACTAACAATTATTTTCAACAAAGTGCTGCGTTTATTACAAGACGTTCTACGAAAAATGTCGGATAATTTTGGAATTCACATGGACGGGAAAAAAATATCTAAATTAATTTTTGCAGATGACATTGTCTTAATTGACAATCCATCCAGAGAACTGCAAGCAATGCTCTCAACTTCCGATTCTTAGTAAGGAAGTAGTCTACAATAAATCTCAGAAAATTAAAGGTGATGACAAATAGCACAAAAGAAAATTTCTGTTGGTGCAGAAAAAATTAATAGGTGAATGAATACATTTATCTAGGATAATTATTGCCTTTCAATATTAACACAGAACAATAATTAACCAGACGGATTTGTGCATCATGGTCAACATTTTAGCGATTAAAATTTATTACTTTGAACAAATCCTACACCTTGCGAATAAAGTGAGAAATCGTAAATACTTGTACTTCCGGCGCACGCATATGGTACGCAAACATGGGCATTAGCACATAGAAACAAATGTTATTGATATCTGCCTCCGAAAAATTGAAAGAAAACATTTAAACATTACCCTAGCAAGTAGAATACGAAATGAAGACATAAGAAAAGCAACACAAATTGAGGACCACTGTTAAGGACCAAATCGTTACCACTGTTCGACATAGAAATGGGTTGGGGCAGGGTCACATCATGCGACTTTCCCATACTCGCTGAACCCACCGAATTACCCCTTGAGATTCAAGAGTTCGGCAGGCTGAAGAGCTGGTCGTAAGAACTGAAAATGCTGTTGGGCAAGAATGGTTTACCTCTGCAAGGGATCGTCAGAAGTGGAAGGCCATGTCTAAATCCAACGCAATGAACGTACACTAGATTATTCAATTTCACGCCAACTTGATATGTGCCAATGTAGAAAGTAGTACAATGAAGGACTAGTTAGATTCAAGTAGTGAAGTCAAACTGAACAGTGTTATATTTGACAGTGACAAAGTGAACAATGTCACTTGGCGTTTACATTTTCTTATTTTGTGTGTAAATAGCGTCCTTATAAGGAAGTTCCCGAATTGGGTGCTCGGGAATTCTACCATTGTGAAATCCAGCCGACAACTGGAGGCCCTTGCGCTCTATGGGATTGTAACGTGCTATAATAATAATAATAATAATAATAATAATAATAATAATAATAATAATAATAATAATAATAATAAAGTAATTGTACAGCAGCATTTTTACTTTCCCACATACGCATATTTCAATATGTGTAAAGTACCTTGGAATATTTTTTGTATGATGTAACAAGAAATTAGTGGTTCTATAACACATTTTATCACATTTGTGATATACCAAAATGATTACAATACTTTATCTTCTTTCGAAGTAAAGAAGATAAAGTAAAAACTGATATATGCTGGGTCAGTTACAATTTACTAAATAAGTGCACAAAACTACTGAAATTTGGGAACCTTAAGTACCTGACAATTTTTGAATCCTGGAGACAGTATACATAATTTGGTTAAAGGGTATTAAATTTATTTGTGCCAAGAAAGTTTTAACTAATTCATCAGTCAGCCTGTTTCTCTCTGGAGTCCACTGAACTTTTGTAAGATTAAAATCTCTTCAGATTTGGGTTGTGGACAGGTCTCAAATTTTCAAAATCTTCTGTGTCTTTGGTAGCAATGTTTCATCTCGATTCAGAACTCTTGCTTTGCAGCGCCTGGATGGTGAATTTAATGAATTTTTATTTTACAACTTTGTAAATACAACAGTAACAGTATACATGTAAATAATATATACACTACATACTAAGAATATAATACAAACTGTGCCCTTTCCTATATTTATCAAACAGAGTGATCCTTTCTGCTTTGCCCTTTAATAACCACCTCACCTTACCCTGAATATTCCACCTTACCCACATTCTTCCTTCTTCAAAAACAAGACATCTCTAAGAGTATGTTCCCAATCTTCCTCTTCTAACTCGCAGATCCTGCTTTTCCCCCTCACTAAGCCAATATTTACTCGCTCTCAGTTCATTACCTAACCTGTATCTTGCCATCCTGATTCTGTCTTTCCTTACATTTAGCTTTTAAATAGCTGGGAATTTCATCCATCTGAATAATTTTAAACCATTTACTAAAATTTGAATTTCTTGTGTTCGTAATCTTCCTGTAAAAACTGATCCTTATCTCTTTGAATCTATTGTTTACTTAAGTCTTTTCCTTCACTTAACCTTAACACTTCCGATGAATAACATTTATTATTCCACACACTTACCCTTTTCCAATCAAATTTCTCAGTCTCCACGTTTTCATCTATTCCCCAAACAACTTGCTTTAATAACTCATTAACTTTCCCTCTTCTAATCGTTTTCTCAAACTTACATACCATTTTGCCCATCTCTTTTCTCATTTTTTGCCTCTGTCTCCCATCTTATCATGTAACCAGATGTGCAATAGTCTGTTCCTATCATCCGTCTTAAAAATCTTTCATGTGTTGCTTCTTGTTTCCTTTCATCCCCAAATTTCTGCTCCCCACCTCAAAATAGAAGCAACAATGCTGTCACATCCTCATAACCTTTGCCCAAAAATCCCTGTACCTTCTCATAATTATACCCCACACTTCTTTTATAGTCACCATCTCCTTATTTTCTATTATAGTAGCCTCCTCCCTTGATAAGCCAAAATTCTAAATATTTATGGTCTTTCACCATTTCTAACGTACTTGCTTTCCATATAATTTTCTCACATTTACTCTTCCTTCTGCCCGTTTTAAACTCCATCTCTTTGGTCTTCTCCGTATTTAGTTCAAGTTCTCTATTCTCTAAACATGTTTCTAATCTCCTCATCATCTGATTCAAGTCCTTGGTATATCAGCTAATAATACATCAGCATAAGATAAAGACAATTTTTCATTTACTAATCAACAACCCACCAACCTGGCTCTTCCTTGACTAACTCTAAACATACCATATATAAATTGAAAAAGGGACTCGATGGGCAGCCCTGTTTAATCCCTTTATTGATACAAAATTCAGCTTAATTTACCTTCTATCACCCTATAACTTTTTTCTTTGTATATTAACTTAAAACAATGAATGATTTCATCGATTCCATATTTCAACATAACCCTCTACAACTACTTCCTGTTCAGATGTTCGAAGACCGGCTTCAGATCAATAAATACAGTCCATTATCTGCTTCTTTCTTTTATCTCCCTTCCTATAATAAAGTACAAAGTATAAATATTGTCCATAATTCCCATACCACTTTTGAAATGTGTTTGATATTTGGTAAATAGACCTTTCTCTGTTACCTCTTTCCAGTTTGAAAATTATAATTCTCATCCATATTTTATACAAGGATGTCACGAGCATTATTCCTATGTAATTTTCTACCTTATTTTTGTTTCATTGCTTTGTACCTCATTTCTCAGTTCCTGCATATCATATGATATACAAATCAACCATTAACAATCAGAGTTTGTAAACGTGAAGATCGAAATATTTATTCGGATCATTAACATAATAATATTCAAGAAATTATATTAGATTGTTTATTCGAAGTATGAAAGAAGAGTACAAAATGGAGTGCTTTTACTCTTCCAAGAGTACATCTGGAACCCCTAGTATCGTTAGAAATGTAAACGTTATATTTATTCTTACAAACAATATCAATATCATCCATTATTCTCTTAATTCATGGAGGCATCGGACTATTCCTTAATACCTTGCGAAGAACAGACATCTTGTAGCAAAAAATACTGCCACAGATATAAAATATCAAAATTGTTACACGCCACACTCAAATCTTTGATCCCGGTGAATAAGCTGATAAGTCAAACAATTTTACAGAAGAGCAAAAAACGTTTAAATTAAATCAGGGATTAATGATATTCAAACGAAGGTAATATTCAAACAAAACTTTTTTTGTGTAGGTTTTGTAGGAATATCATTAATTTCTTATTTTTTAGCATTAGTTTAAAGTGGATTTTTGCTCCCCTGCAAAATTAAGTTTTTTTGACTTATCAGCTTATTCACCGGGGTCAAAGAAATATGAAAAGATGATAATCGAGTCTTGAAATGTGATTCAGTGCATTGGAACGCTCAACACCGTGCTCAACTTGTGCCGCGGGGCAGCGGAAATGAAGGAAGGCTACCGCCCACTTCGGCCTCTACAAGTTACAAAGCTGTTACACTATGTTTCTGCGCCGCAATGGCCGATGGACAAGGTCACTTGTCGCCCTTTGGCGACGCATTTTGCCCGCCGCTGCAAAGGCTACAAAAAGGAAGTTCCCATACTGCAAGTAATATCAGAACATGTAAAAATATACGTTTTGTTTCCCATACTTTCAAAACTATCAAATATCATTACATTCGTATTTTCTTTCTAGTATGCGAGAGATGCTATGTAAGAAGTGAAAGAAAACGAGAGGTGTGCAATGAAACCCACTATCCGGGATGCTAGGAAACGAGATGCTATTCAGAATAAAAAATGGCTACCTAATAGTTCAAAATAAATAGTCCAAATTCAAATTATTGTTAACATTTTCATTCAAAATTGATAAGCGTTTTCCTGAAAGATGGAAGACCTCTTCACAGCATTTGGAGTAAATTGAATCCACCCCCCCTGTAGCTCCCTTGTCAGAAAAACTAAGTTTTTTTTAAAAAAAGTATGAATTTTAAAACTTGCTTGATCTTTCCCTATTCATAAACCACGTTGACGTACTTGACATTATGGATGATTTCCATCAAAACGTAAAATCATTAAAATTTGATTTTTTCGGTACTTACAACCTTTTAGATGAGTTAATTTTTAACTATTTTCAAGTGTAATTTGCGTACGAGTTCCTTTTTGTTCGACTGAGTTCTGTGCACCATTCCCCCCGATAATTTATTTATTTATTTTACGTCAAAAAAAAAACAGTTAAAAACTGCGTATGACGTGCTATGGGGAAAAGTGAATTGTGTGCACATTTTCAAAATTCTGTGATCCCTACACTAAGTCATATACTACTTAAATTTTGAATTTTGAAAGGGAGAAAAAAAACAAAAACTCCCATGTAATAAAATCTATTTTCAAGGATAAATAAGCAATAAATTTTGGCACTTATTACTTCCTGCCGCGACAACATGGAAACGATAATTTGAATAATTGTATTTGCCACTGAATTCTAGAAGACGTGCACAGAAAATGAAGTTACATTTATGTCCAGAAGAAACAAGGGGCCATCTCAGCATTTGCTCAATGGATCAGGGAAACTGGACGAAAAACCTGATCGAGATGGGAATTAGAAAATTAAAACTGGAGTAATGGAGGTTACTTGTATATCAAACGTAATTTCACATTTATACATTATCTGCTCCACTACCGTTGGTACGTGCTCATTAAATTGTTTGCGATTGCAGTATTAGTTTTTCTAGATAAAAAATTATTTCCACACATATCATTACAATTAATACAATACTTACGGTATTACTGTTCTTCATCATCCATTATCTCCGTATTCTGAGAGCAGTAGTGATATTTGGCACTGCAGAAACTGAAAGTGTGACTTTGAAGACGATGCCGTCAACGGTGAAAAACATGGTAAGCGGAAGGTCCTCGGAGAAATGGACGTACCTTTCGGTGAACTGCAAGGAAGTGAGAAAAAGTTGCCAGAATCCGCCGCTGCAGCGCTAGTAATCCGTAGCGCTGCTGCAGCAACATCGGTACCTGACTGTAAGAGCCGATTAGGCTACGAAAAAACATGGATTAATTAATTTCTCAAGCTTTCGTTACTATGGCCTTAATACTCTCCAATATGTTTCATTCTCAATACTATTGTTAATAAAAATTGTTTAATTTCGTTGTAATTCATCTCTTTTAGTTACTCAACTGATGCAAGTCGATCCGTTCGATGTTGGGAAACCTGGGGCATGATGGAAATAATTTAGGGCAATTTCAATGTATTACCTGATCAGATTGTTGGTTTTGTGATGGACATTTATGTTTGGCATTTGTGTGAATGGATTTATTTTCACCGAGCTTTAATCCATTATTGCAACGCTACATTATATTGTTTTTTACTGAATATATATTGAAATGTCCATGTGCATATTTGGTTTTATTGTATTTGGAAATTGAGATATTTGTGCAAGTAACTTAAGTTTTTTTACAGTCAAATTGCTAAATGGTTTTAAATTAAAATTTAGTCAATAATTAATGGTCCCTGAAATATTTGTCATAGTGCAAATATTTGGCGATTATACATATGGATGTATAATCGCCAAATATTTGCACATACAGTATTGATTTTTGGTACAATATGGATTGCACATACAGTATTGATTTTTTTGAATCTGAAATAACTAAGTAAAAAGAAAGTGAATGTGATCCAACAGTGACACATTTTAATCAAATTTCAAAAGTAAACATTTTTTTAAATGTACAATGTTTGTCCAGCAATTTTCCTGTTAAGGAAGGTGAAGCATTTAAAATAACGCAATTATAATAATAAGCTGATCAAACTATGAATGAAAAACGTAGTTGAAAAAAAATAATGTGAATTCTAGTTAAGAAATTAAAACTTTGAAGTCGTGAGAATTATTTACAAGGAAAGAGAAATATTTTAAGAGTTCATTCATAATTCATTAAACATTTTTAACCATAGAATATTGAGGATGAGTGAATTACTTACATGTACCTTGGTTGCTAGTGTTTATAGGAGTAGATCATGAACTAAATGAAACCACAAATATTTAAGTGTGATATGTAGCAATTGTATTAACCATGCACTTTTGATACCAGAAGTATTTTCAATTTATTAGAGTAATGTACAATACAATAAATTTGTAAGATATTGTATTATTGATGCGTTTTTATGATTAAAAATAATATTCTAAAGAAATATAAATATAAAAAGGTCTGTTCTAAAAGTTGTAGTTTTTTAACGGACTTGTTTACATAAAAATAGGGAGACCAAGTAAGATATTCTACAATTGAGACCCGTATATACAGAATTATTTTTTTCATCTTGATTCAGACATCTTAATCTCAAACAAAAGGACAATCTGGAAATAATGAAACACATTTCATATAAATTTATATGTAACAATATTTTTTTGTATCTTTGTATGAAAAAATAATAGTATTAATACATAAAATTAATATCCATATATAGTAGTTGAGGACAAATACCAAAAAATTATGTCTAGTTAATTATCTGTTAATAAATTAGCCCAAATATGAACTTTCTAACTCTCAAATTAAACAACATAATTACGTGTGATTAACATGTAAGAAGTATCTCTTTCTCAGATAATTATAACATATTTCTTTAAGTTGCGTTTTTTGCAAGTTTGGTATAAAAAGCAAATAATTAAATACCCACTTAACTTCACAAAACATTTGCAAGTAACGTAAAAAAACTGTGGATATTGCTCCTCCGTATATGAAACATCTCGAATAATAAATAACACACATTAACTAATTACAGTGCACAATCATAATAAGTGTCTGAGGGCAAGTCCTAACATTGTGATGATTTTAATTGAAATATTCACGAAGGATAGGTTTCATCCAGTCATGATTGAAGGCGTTGTCCTTGTCAACAATAGTATTTATTTCACAAATAGCAGCTTTCGATGACTTAGCCATCATCATCAGTTTTCTGCTGTCTGGGACCCATCATCAGTTTTATGCTGTCTGGTAGTCGTTTTTGTGGCTCCCAGACAGCAGAAAACTGATGATGATGGCTAAGCCATCGAAAGCTGCTATTTGTGAAATAAATACTATTGTTGACAATGACAACGCCTTCAATCATTTCAATTATGTAAATGTCAACTACAACTCACCACTGAATCAATATTCATCCAGTCAGTAAAATTTCTCCAAACAGGAAGATTAACCAAGACAGACTCTTTCATAATCATACCTTGTATTTATTAGACATAATTGCATAGACTTCGTTTCCTATATTTGAATACTATTTGAGATATTTTTCAAACTTTTCACTCAGTACATGTCAAATTGTCCTCCTGTAATACACGTCAGCTACAAAATATTTGGAGCACATTCTACTTTCATAAGTACTAATAAACTTTTATGCCGCGATATAATCAAATAATTCTATATTATTAGTTTATTATTATTAGTATACCTATATAATATAATACATTATGTAATATAATTATTAATATAACTATATTATATATTATAATATATTAAAACTATATTATTATTAGTATGTAGATACGTATAGCTTTCTAAAAATACGTATATATTCATATAATATTTAAAATATTAGCTTTTTGAAAGCTGGAAGCAGACCACATCCAAAATATTATTGGTGAGAGCAAATCAGGATCTTCATGAATATACGATATTTTAAAATTTTATTTATATAGCAAAGTAAGATCGAGTGAGCTCTCATTTTCAGAATAGACTTGCATGCATGCTAAACAAAAATATTGTTTTATATTTTAAAATTTGAAAATCAACATAGTCTGCCAATATTGTAGTTTCATTGAATTAGTGAAAGCTTCCACAAGTATAATCGAACGATTACATCACATTTACGATGTTGTCAGACTACACAGAAAGCGTCAAAAATGTTCATAAAATTCACGCAAATTAAAAATAGGCTTAACAAGGCTGAATTCACGTGAATAGAAAATAATGAACAGTAATCATATTAGACTTTTATATGTACAACCATTACAACAAATGCTCCAAATGCCCACCATTATTGACGTCCATACATTTCTGAGTAGTTGAACTACTGTTGGAGCAACTTTCGCGATAGTGTCCTCAGCGTTTGCAGTACATACCGTTTCAAGTTATTCCCAATGTACTGCCAATGTAGCTGGTTATCTACAGCGTACATCATTCTTAAGACTTTCCATAAATAGAAGTCAAGCGGAATTAGACCTGGAGAGCGCAATAGAAACTCAATTTTTATTTGCTTGAAGTGTGTATACATTTTTTGACACGCTCTGTATTCTTAAAGGTGAACATTTTAAAACCATTTTCATATATTACAAACACTGATGCGTATGTGCATATGTTACAAATACTGATGCTTATGTGCATTTGATTCATGTTTGTTGGATAAGTCAAGCATTCAACAAATAAGTATTAAGGTGAAACAAAATATTTTGGCTTCAAGCTTTTTCAAAATACTTGCGGAGATTAAAAATGATTTTTGTCTACGATATTCTTCACGATATAAGTATTCAGTTCCTTTTGAATAGCAATTACTCCTTATTTAATAACAATTCAATATAACCTCACAAATCCTGAAGTCTAGACGACAGAATTTATTGTAAACCACATAAATGAATGTAACTAACGCGATGTGTAATTGCAGTGTATCGATGCAACCTACACTGTTATCGGGTGCCTGAAAAAATTCAAATGTGAACACGAAAAAAACCCAACTAATTTTAATGCGTTTTCAATCTGTTTTAATGAACGTTGGGTGGAAAGTAAACAGTGAAATACACATTGCTAATTAAATAATTAATTAACAGAGTCGGTTTAACGGGGCACAGCTTATAGCGTGGGTGGGGGTGTGAGTGGAAAACGATTAGCGGACCACATTTTTTCGGTTTTGTTCACTGCCGGGATTTAGTACTTAACCTCAGGCCACAATTTCTGCTATCAGCCCGTAAGTCAAGTCAAATTGTCTCATGTGTTTATATTGAAAAGTGTCTTCAATTAAAACCAATGATTGTTAATGCCCAACCGCAAAACAACAATCACTTTCGAAACTGAATTTCTTTATAAAAATATTTTTGTGTAAACTGGTTCCAATTGACAATAAACATACTTTGGACGTTAACACTATGTTGATTAATACTAGATGAGTTAAAATTATTTTAATCCTTCAACATTGCTTTCAATTCACTGGTGTAACAAAATCCATTGTTTATTCAATGTTCTTTTTCATTTAGTGTAGATAACTTTCAACAAGAATACTCGTATATCACGCATTATAGTTCTCAGTGTTGTACTCATCGTTTTAAAATTAATTTTTATAGTAGCATTATGGGGTTACGATGAATGAATTAATAATGGAAGTTAAAGAATAACGAATGTAACAATGGTTTCATCAGAGATGAAGGAAACAAGAAAACCCGAGAGATTGTAATTCTAATCCATTAATCCCAGCACAAAACCGGTATGATTACGTTCAAAACTGTACGATTTATTAGTTTATGTTTATTTTGTATATTATTATTATTATAACAATAAATTATATTTTGACTGTTCAAACAACGAAATCCACTAATCGAACGTACATGAGTATTCGAATGTTATTGTTTAACTCCCAACAGTAACCAGCTGGTGAAATGTATTGTATATCCAATCATTGTCTTACCTCTTATTTACAGTATTTATATGCTCTAGCACTTACAATCTAAACTTACACATTAACAGTGACGTTTTCATAGTCTGCCAGTCGAACTTGCACCGGCTCGTCAGATTCGCAGTTACAGTTACACTTTTTCCCCGCGCACACATACACACACTCACACGCACACACACGCACTCGATGACGTCCCATCGGCGGGTACGCGTACGGTTGTTTCAAGGCTGTTCGAAGGGTTGACTTCCTTGGTGGTTAAAGTGATAAGAGAACCTGAGAGTGACCAGGAGATTCGACTTTTTTATGGAATCCGTGGTATTGCTCTAGATTGGTTAAGTTCGTACCTTAAACAACGATCTCAGAGAGTGGAAATACCTTACTGGAATGATGAAACATTACGTAAGCACCTTTCCGGCTCTTTGCCCATTGCACATGGAGTTCCTCGAGGATCGATTTTAGGCCCCATTCTGTTCCTACTTTACGTGAACGATATGCCCTCGACGATTCAAAACGGAAGAAGTTCTCTTTGCGGATGATACGAACATCCTTTGCAATAAAGAAGCCGTAAATAGTACAATATCAGATGTTTCAAATTGGTTCCGTAATAACAAATTAATAGTAAAGGAAAAGAAAACGGTTTTAATGCAGTTCTCCATTTCAAATAAACAATTCTGTGCTCCATTGAAAATGAATGGTGTACCATTGACTGATGTTAAGACAACAAAACTTTAGGTCTCTCAATTCAGTCAAATTCAGTCAATGGAACGTCCATTTAAATGAATTGAATTCAATTGTGTTCAACACAAAATTAAGTTCATTATGCTACGCGTTCAGAATTCTTTCAAATTCAGTCAGCCTTCATACTGCTCGTTGGGTATATTTCGCGAATGTTCATTCCCGTCTGAGATATGGCATAATATTCTGGGGAAATACATCTTATAGCTCCAAGACTTTTAGATTACAAAAAAGAATTTTACAAATAATAACCAAATCCCACCCACGTGATTCATGTAAGCCTCTCTTCATTAATCTAGGAATTCTACCATTACCGTGTCTTTTTATTTACGAATCAGTGGTTTTTGTCAAAAATAACTTGCTTAGGGCGGGAATATATTTTCAGAAAATGCCGATGTCTATAACTATAACACTCGACGTAGAAATCATATCCATCAGGTGACAGTATCAACAGCCCATTACAAAAAATTCACATACAATACATGTAGATTATTTTACAACACTTTGCCAGATGACATTAAACGATTAAATTCGATAGAAAAGTTTAAATCACAAGTGAAATCGTTTCATAACTGTTTCTATACAATTAGAGACTATACTGAGCATCACAAGGAAAGTAACATTAATTTTAACAGTGATATTTAATGTATTATTTACCATTGGACTGTATAATTCTAAACAATATGTAACAAGTATTGTATCGCAGCTTCTGGGTCAATGATCCCCATCTCGATCAGGGTTTTCGTCCAGTTTCCCTGATTCATTGAGCAAATGCTGAGACGGCCCCTTGTTTTGCTTCTGGACATAAATGTAACGTCATTATCTGTGCACGTCTTCTAGAATTCAGTGGGAAATACAGTTATTCAAATTATCGTTTCCATGTTGTCGCGGCAGGAAGTATTATTCCGAAGGACAACATGGATAAGAGCCGAAAATTTATTGCTTATTTATCCTTGAAAATAGTTTTTATGACATGGGAGTTTTTTTTAAAAAAATTCAAGTATGACTTAGTGTAGGGATCACAGAATTTTGAAAATGTGCACACAATTCACTTCTCCCCATAGCACGTCATACGCAGTTTATCTGTTTTTTGACGTTAAATAAATAAATCAATGAACAAGATGGAGCAAAGCAGTTCTATGCGTTGCACATAGATAGCATCACCAATTGCTTGTGCCTGCAGGATCCTGACGCCCGAAGCTGACGCGCGCCTCCCCTGTTGTCATGACAACGTCCGTCTACCAACAAGAAAATATTAGTTTCATTTTGTTCAGGTTTGGAGTTGGTTTGGTGCGGAGGCTCTCGCATGTATGACCTACTCCTGTGAAGGCGGGTTGCAGTCATAGACAGTGGGTGCCCTGTGGTTGCGATGGTGGTTGTGTGGCAGACCCAGTATTTAAGTGGACACAATGAAATCTTCATTGGAAGTGCAATTTTCGCAGAGAAGTAATCCTAAAAGAAGAGAAATATCAAATCTAATTCTCTTATTTGGAATGTCGTCTATAACAGTTTATCAGTTAAACAAAAGTCATTGACTTTCAACTTCACAATATGATTCCGTGCCTAAATTTGTCTGGGCCTCCACAAGTTTTAAATCCACTAACCACCACTGCCACAATTGCATATCTGAAACATTTAGTAATGTACTATATGTTTCATTCACATGTTAACTCTTAAAAGCATATTCATTTAATTCACTTCACAACTGTATTTCATCTGAACAGAAAAACTAAAGTACTGGCAGAAATGATTGATAGTACTATGAGAATAATGTTAAATTATTGGTAAAGTATTGATTATTGATAAATTAAATTATCTAGTACTCTAATTAGTTTTTTCTGGTTGGTTTGGGAAGCTAGAAATTTTTTAATTTATGGGCACATCTGCAATATTGGAGGACATAATCAGAGGCAGGATTGAAGCAAGGGGCAGTTGACCCCGCAAGAGGGGGCCGTACATAGCTTTTGCAGCCCCTTCCAATGTTGGGACAAATACAAAATTATATATATTTAGACATTTCATTTGCCGATTTTCAAATTTATCTTATAAAAGATTTACTTTTATCTCTATTTTGCGAAGAAATTTCGTAATAATTAAGAAAACAATAATTTTATTAAGTTGACCTAACAACATACATTAATAAATAGATGAACTTTGGTTTAGTATTACTAAACATGCGGGTTAATGGTCAGCGTTTCTGTGTATATCCCATATCAACAAATCATCTTTCAATTACACATTGCTTTCAAACATTACTTAGAAATTAAACAGTTTCATGCCTAAAATCATGAGTCCTAACACTGAAATTAACTATCTAAAAGATAGAGTATTTCCTATTTTTTATACACACATGATGCAAAGAATTCAAATTTCAAAATATAAAACAAAATTCAAGCAGCTACAATATAATCTTATATTTATGTAGATATATTATATTTATATGTTATGCATCAAATAAGTATGTATTTGCTTGTGAGCAATACAAATTATTAAAAAGTGAATTATTTAATACAAGCATACTACATACTGCTTTCCCTACATTTTATTAAAATCGTCTCCTATATTATTTCAGTAGTATACATAGCTTTTGCAGCTCTCACAAGCAACCAATCTTTATAAATGAGGTTTCTAAAGTAAGAGAATTTCACGGATTAATATTAAGGATTTGTTTATAAAACGCATTTAAAAATTCATGTCAAAATCAATCCGCAAGACTAGGTCGAATTTTCGAATCTATGTCGTTAAATAATGCCTAAACGAAGCGTTTTAGGACCTTAAAGACTAAAATTTTGAGGCCTAAGGCCAAAGGCCTTAAAGAAACCTTTTCCATACTGTAATCTACAGAATGACATCTTCTTGAACATTCGATTATATTTTTGCTGGCTAGATGCTTCTCGATTCTACCCCACCTGTTCAGACCTGTAGAGTCTGCAACCGTATGTGAAAATAAAGCAGAGGCGGGTTTTCGGATCTTTTATGGGGGGGGGGAGGCAAATTTGGAGGAGGTTAAGTTAAAAAGATAAATTAAAATTACTTGTTTATAAAAATAGAATTTAAATTATCTTTGTTTAAATAACGTTATCTAGCGTACCCGTGCGAAAACTCGCATGTTAAACCCCACTCTCTTCCTTATTATTTTATTTCAATATTAAACCGGTAATACATCTTTTTCTTCAAGACTCTCTTATACTACGTCACTTGATACTTTCTCGCTTACGTACGCACATACGGAGCAATATACCTAGTTTAGAAAAAAGTTATGTAATGTTGCGTAAAGTTAGGTAATGTGCGAAAAAACGGCGGATTTTCGGCAGAAAAAAATTCATTGCCGGGCCCTGATAAGGAAAAAGTGGATAAATCAAGTTGTTAAATTAAGAAAAAATCCTCTAACGGGTGGCGTAGCCAGAATCACTGTTTTGTGGATCCTTGATACCGAAAATTCAATTGACGTCCGTCCGTCCCGTCCGTGTATGTGAGCTTCAAATTTCGCATTTACAGTAAGGCTTAAACACCATTTTCTTACAAATTTCCAAATTGTTCAATGAAAATTGTCATTTATGACGAGGTTTCACTCTTCTTTAATATTATTAAAGTAAAATTTCGGTTCTATTTATATGAAACCGAAAAATTGAGAAAATGTCAAAGAAATGTACTTTGGGTGGCGATAAATAGCAGCTGGCCAGAGGATGGGTTAAGACAGTCCACAACAAGGAAAACTTTACTACAAGAAAGTCTGTGCCATTCTAAACACATTACTCGTTCTATATATTTCTCTTTGTAATTGATAATATTACAATTCACCCTCTTCAATACAAACTATTCTTATTTAACGTTATTACGGGACAGAGGGATAGAATATTAAGTAATTACTGCAACAATGCAACAATGCAACAATGATATTCTACGTCGCATTTCTCAATTTTCTGTGAATGGCGTCTCATTTTTGTAACATGATTTAGCTGAATGAAAAGCAGTTTTAATTTTCAAACTAGTAGTGATCTTTTCTTGAAAATATTAAGTTTAAGCACCAAATGTTCCGCCATTTTTAGTGAGTTTTACAACAAATGACGACTGAGACGTGTTTTTTGGAGAGAATTTAAGGTATAAATAGCCATTACTAAAGGCGAGAAAGTACTACACAGCCATTACTAAAGACGAGAAAGTACTACTGTTTTAGTACCACTAGTTTCTTAATGAAATCTTTTTATAAGTAACAGAACTTCAAATAAGATCTTGGTCAATTTTTCAAAAAGTAGTTTTTGCCTAATTTGCGTGAAACATAGACAATTTTTAAATTAAAAAAAATTATTTTCTCCAAAACGGCTTGAATGTTTTACGCGAAATTTGACTTAAGAAATTATTATAGTGGGCCCTGATAGCGAAAAAGTGGATAAATATTTTTCCTACGTTTGGTGAATCTTTGAAACGGATCTCGGGAGGCAACAAAAGCATATACTTTCTGGCATTACTTGCAACTTCTCGCATTATTTGCAGGACTTCATAGAGACAAGCAAGGGTAATTTCACATATACATTGAACAATCTGAATTAAGGGCCATCCAAACTGTCGTCTTATGAATTCATATGTCACTATTTTAACTAGAGGTGCTACAGAACTGTACATACTTTCTCGTAGCATAGTTTTCTAATTTCCTTGGTGTGGTCTGGCTTTATGGTCTTGCTCCATTCTCTGGCCAGCTGCCATCTATCATCGCCCAAAGTACATTTTTTTGACATTTTCTCAACTTTTTTCTTTCCTATTAGTACAACCGAAATATTACTTCACGAATATTAAAGAAGACTCGTCCTAAATAGAAATTTTCACTGAAAAATTTGAAGCGGTTTTTAAGAAGATGGCGATTACTGTAAATGTGAAATTTGAAGCTCTTTTTCAGAGGAATCTATTGTGTTTTCGAAAAAGTTCATTTGAAATCATTTGAAGCACTTCCACTCACAATTGTAGTACTGCATACAAAACGATGAAAATGTCCACATTATCGGGGTGGGAGGTATTTCAAAAAAATTACATTTGAATAATTTTTGAAAAAACAAATGAATAAACCAAAATGAGCTTTAAGACATATTAAACAGCGCACATAGCAATATCTATTAGAAAAAATTGAAGAAAAAATTTGAAAATTTTTGAGAAAATGGCGTTTGAGCGTTTCCGAAAATGCGGAATTTGAACTCATTTGTACAGAAAACGGTTGAGTTTTCGAGAAACTTGATTTAATATTCTTTAAAGCACATGTACTCATAAATATGATGTGAAGAAATTACTTTTAATGTAAATTTTACCGATGTGAGAGACAAGACAAAAAAATGCATAATTAAAATTTTTGAATAAACAAAAGAATAGAGCAATATGGCGTTTAGTCATGGTATATGGTTTATTTGGCACTATCCTTACCAACAATTTAAAGAAAATATTTGCATCTTTTTGAGAAAATCACGTTTTTGTAATTTTTTAAAATAGCAAATATTTCATGCATATTGCATGAAACCTACTAAAATTCTCGATACAATGTGTGACCTTATTGAAAGAACTATTTATGCACAACATACTTCATTTGAAGGAAGAATATCTGCCTTCAATTTTGTAGTTGTAGGAAGACGCCGAAAAACATGCATACTTTTGCAATTATCGAAAATTTAGAGTTAACCGCGATAATCGGACCTATGCCATGTTTATAAGTGTATATTACTCTATTCTTACAAGAAATTTAATGAAAAAATTTGGAATAATTTTTGGAAAAATTTTGAAAATGAGTGGGGAGTTTCATGTAAAGTACCTACCCCCAAATTTTAAAGAATGTTTTTCAGAATTTCAAAGCTTCAACTAGAACCAGATCGACTGGGGAGTCTACAATTTGAAGAACACCGTACGAATGGTTTAGGCGCTGGACGGTCGGACTGACCGACCGACCGACCGACCGACCGACCGACCGACCGACCGACCGACCGACCGACCGACCGACCGACCGACCGACCGACCGACCGACCGACCGACCGACCGACCGACGGCGGCGGCGGCGGCTGACTGACTGACGGCGGCGGCTGACGGCTGGCGGCCCCAGCTGACTGACTGACTGGCCCCAGCTGACAGACCCGGACGGACAGTTAGACAGACAGACAGACAGACAGACAGACAGACGAACCTGCAAACGAACAGACAGACAGACAGACGAACGAACGAACAGACAACGAACAGACAGACAGACGAACAGACAGACGGGCAGACAGACGGCAGCAGACAGACAGACAGACAGACGAACGAACGAACGAACAGACAGACGAACAAGCAACCGAACGAACGAACAGACAGACAGACGAACAGACGAACGAACGAACGAACTTGAACAGACAACAGACAGACGGGCAGACAGACGAACAGACCGGCTGGGCAGACGAACGAGCAGACAGACAGACAGACGAACGAACGAACGAACGAACGAACAGACGGGCAGACGAACGAACGAACGAACAGACAACGAACAGACGAACAGACAGACAGACGGGCAGACGAACGGGCAGACAACGGACGGACGGACGGACGGACGGACGGACGGACGGACGGACTGACTGACTTTTTGGCCACCAGAATCCGACCATGAATTTTTTCCCCAGCAAACCACCGTTTTTTCGGGTCGTGTCAAGCTGGCGCAACCACCATAGCAAAATCACATCAAACCATATGGAATATTTAGTACTAGTTTATTACCCAAAATTAAATTAATTACTTCTCCCGTTTCTGAAATCCTTGCTAAACTACTTGGCACCATCTTGAACTGTAATGCTATTTTGCAGCAAGAGAAAAGATTTCTTTAAATGTTTACCCGCCAACATTTATGTAAATTTTTGACGAAGATAAATCCAACAATTTTTAAGTTAAAAAATACATATATTTTAGTGTTGTTAATTAATTTGGTGAGAGGCCTGGCCTCCCTTGCTTCCTCTGAAAATCCGCCACTGCTCTAGGCTCAACTGCTCTGCTCCCACTCTTTTCTTCTCCTCACCTGCCCGCTTGGCCCCGCGCACCCGCTGGCACCTGCCTCCGTCACGGAGGTTCGTCGGGTGAATCACGGGGCCCTGCGGCGCAGGAGGCGACCGGCCGCCGTTTTTGCGGGGCAGTGGCCGGCGGCGGCGGTGGCAGCGGCGCGTCATCGGGGCGATCGCCCGGGCGGGCGGGCGGGCGGGCAGAAACGCCTCGCGGCGGCCGTGGCCTTGAGGAGGCCGCGTTCGAGGACCCCACCCGCGCCTTCGCCACCTAGTCACGCCCCCTATCCCGCGCTCGTTCGGCAGATCTCCAAGCCAGGGACCTGGAGAGGTCGCTCAGGGCATCGACTGATGCCACTGCAATGCCTCTAGCTCCTAGGTTCGAGTCCCGACGTTGGTGGCAGGATTTACGTCACTAGCTCGATAGCTAGGTCGAATTCAGACGCTGTCTGGAGGAGAATTCTAGCGGTCGGCTGCTCTGATCGGTGGTTTTCCGGGGGTTCTGTGATCAATACTAGGCGAATGCTGGAGCAGTACGCTAACAAACGGGCCTCGGACCGCGCGCGATATTTACTTCCTCTCCCTTCTCCTTCTTACACACACACGGACACACACACACACACACACACACACACGTACAAGCACTACTTTTAACACAAATGCCGGGAGTCGGGTCGGGGGCTTAGAGCTTGTCTTGACTGAGGCGATGCCCCACTGATGGAAATTACCTGGATAGCGGAAACCCCAGAGGACGGTAGGTCGGCGCTGGATTTCACCATCCAACAAGGGAAGAACACCGTCACCTCTCAAGGAAAACATTTGCACTACACTTACGGGACTCGGTCCGAGTATGCAGCGCACCTTAGCAGTTGACGCGCCCGGAATCACTAATTAATCAATCAATTAATCTAAGGCACGTGGCAGAGCTCAAATGAAGTAAACATAATAAGGCTGACATGAAATGAGAGATTCTTATCACAACCGGCTGAAGTGCTTCTTTTCTCGGTCGTCACAGACCTAACATGGTAACAGTGATTAACAATACTGTGGGTAGGTTTCAGCGGAAGAGATTAAGATTACTAAAATACTCAAGTAGTCTGAGCAACAGTAAGAAAAAATTGATTAAATCTTCAACCAATAACAGGTGTTTATCAGCAAGAAATTATCATCCCATAAGTGTATTTCAGCATACGTGCACCTGTTTTTCTTTCATTAGTAATTAAGGTAACTCTTTGAATGAGTACCTTAATTACTGATTTGTTCTGAAAAAATGAAGACTATTAAATCAATATAATACGTTTTAATGAAACGTCATGTGCAGAAACACATGTGAGAAAATACGCAATTTAATACCCAAAAATAGCGAAAAAATAGGAAAATCGTTTGGAGAAAGGTCCGGCCGTTCTACTATCAAACAAATCATTATTTTTCGTCATAAACATAAAATGAGATTTTGAACATTTTCAATGACTGAGCTGTGTTTTCAATAATATTTTTCATTTAATTTGACAATGTTTGAATTTCTTTTTTTACTAGCTTAAGAAATACCCCAGCGTTGGGAAAATTATTTTTCAATACCATTTCTTAGATAGCTAGCGTATTTGGTGTGCTTATGTAAATGACATTAAAAACAATGCAGTATCTGAAAATGCATCTGCAGTGCAGTATCAAAAAATACACTAAGAAATAAGTAATATGAACACTAATTGTACAATTTCACTTTCCAGACAAAAGTAAAATAATTTTCAAGCCTTTCATACCATTTACTAAACGTTTAATACTTTCTTTTGCTTAGAATGTTGTGACATACCAGACTGTCACACAATATTTTCATGGGAATTGGGGACAAGAATTTATTAAATTCTTCGTAAAAAGTGTAAATGTTGAGGGCATAGGCATGCAGGCAGGGCGTTCCTTAGCAACCAGGAAAGCGGATGTAAATAAACATAGCGCGGCAAGTAACGGACAGAAGATTGTGATATTAGGGCATGTAGGATTGGTGGTAAACTAGTAATGGGGTGTGACGTAGAAGGAAACTGGAGATTGTTTTGAAAAACAAGAGACAAGAAGGTATGAAAGTTATGGAGGGTTGAACTTCGTAATATTTGAGGAGAGGAGCTTTAGACCGCGTACCGTGCACATCGTACTGAGAGGTTATTGTAAATGATAGATGCGGGACTTGGTGGAATTTTGCGGGAAATAATTGAGCAGTGAGGACATATTTTGTGTGCGTAATTCTATTTGGAACTTTGAATAATTCTGGCACCGGGAGTAGTAAGTGAAACAATAAGTTGAGGAGGATATTGATTCGGCAGCGGACCGAGAACAAGATACAAGAGAGAAGATAGGTCGGAGCGGTGGATTCTTCCTGGTCTCATCGTCCAAGAGCGCATGGATATATAAATAGTAAGAATAATAGCGCTATAGACAATTTTTACAATCGGTCATGACCAGGGTGACATTGCATGTTTAAAAGAATTAATCGAGAAATAAGCTTGTAACGTTCGCATTCTGAAAAAGAAAAGCTGATTATCATTTCTTTAGCATCTTGTGCAATCCACAGTTTAATGATTTCTTTCCAGAAACAATTTCAGATTCCTCACTTCTTCCGTATGGAGAGCGGATCGAATGATCGTTTGCTAGGAAGAAAGTAAGTACCGGCGACGATTATTTTCGTAAGAACCCAACCGGCAGAGTTAGTAGGATAATTATTTCCCTGTAGATGTGTTTGCGGGAAATTTAAAATCGCAACCCTTTCCTGGCGCCCAAAAATGATATAAATTCGGAAACATGTTGCAGAAATAATTTAACAGAAAAGGAGAGCGTTTCAATGTAAAGTAGTACACTAAAGTATTTTCTTGTGTGATATCTAATTTGCCATTTTGTCTATTGGCCATCCGCTTAAATATAAACAAACTTTCACTTTCGCAAGGTATGATGTATTTAACTCCTTTTGGATTACAGAACGGGTTTAAGTACGAACGTTCAAAATCGTTTTCCCGTCTTCACCAGGAGAATTGTGATTAAGAAAAAATACAATTTTGTGATTCTTGTGACTCGCCAAGGCAAAACATGAAAGTTTTATGGTTAGAGGGAAAATAACAATAAATGAAATACAAAGGAAACAATTCAAACTACTTGTATAGAAATCTTTTCTACATACTTTACATACATGCTCTTTCAATCACATTAAATTAATATAAAATAAATAATTACGGCTAGCTCAAGTATTTTATTTAAACAGGTACTAATAAACAAATGTCTCAGATTTTTATTTTTAATATTATAATTAAAAGAGTGTGCCTGAAACACCACCACTCAATACGACGTCTAGACTAATAGAAATTTTATATTTGAGGATTTTGGGACCGATGGAAAACACTCTAAAATATAACTGACAATAACAAGTATTCATAATAAATTTCTGAAGTGCAACAATCCATTAAGTCATTTATTTCTAAACAATTATCTCATCTTCCTTATAGCTACGTCTGATCAAACTATGATACAAATACTACAAATAAAAATTATTCTATTTTATTACAAATGACTGAAAATGACATTCACACTAATTAACATTCAACGACATTCATATTTCAAAATCTACAATTTTTACCTAATTTAGAAAGGGTATTTTATATCCGATTATATTTTACTTTTCAGTATTAAATAAATCTCAGGCGTTGTACAAAGTTATTGTTTCTTTTTGTAATTTTTCACTTTCCTTTCGATGACTTGACAGTCCTCTTGGTCTTCGAATAACCCCTTTCCCCACTAGGAATCAGTTCTTCCTCCGCGGCAGATTTCGAACCATCACCACATTCCAAAATTCCGAATTTCTAATTTTGAAATTTCTTTTTCTACTTAAAATGCCTCTAAATACATTTTCTCTTCATTACCATCACTTCCAAATTGTCAGTTACTTCGAGTATTTTAATTGTTAACAGCTAGCTCATCACCTATGGCCGTCCTACATGGCGACTATTTTCGATCTCTCCTGGCCTCTTGCAAAATGCTATCAACTTTGATTGAAAACTAATATTGTTTTGGAATAAGAGAGTAACCTGGTTTTACTGTTAAGTAAAATCCCCCAATAGGTCTTCCAACTATTGAAAATAATTATTTTTAATAAAAATATATTTAATATAAAATTATTATTTATGTAACACGTTCATACGAATAAAATAATTAAATTTATTGCAAATATAACTGATTTATCAGAAAAGAAAAAGCTTCAAAAACCTTTAAAAATAAAATAACTTCTTTCAATTCTGAGACATCAAGAAATGAATAAGAAAGGCAATTCTCTACTTTTATTCAATTTATTCAGACAGTAATAACTATATACTTATTACAGATACGATAGTAATAAGAAACATAATTTAAATTGTGTAAGATGTGCTGTATTATCTAAATTTAACCAGGAAGAGCTGATGGAGATAGTGATAATCAGGATAATAAAGATCATGATCATAATGACAATAACGAAGAATGTCATACTGAATCACTAAGTAAAGATGTAGCAGAAGGTTATTCCTTAATATTGTTCTCTTTCCTGGCCGTGTTACCATACCAGTACAAAATAATGATCACAAAAAGAAGAGTCTGGAACGCATATGAAAGAATAAATTCAAACAGTTGAAGTGTGACCTTAGGTATGAAGCGGATGCAAATACTACACTATAATAATCACATTAATTACTGATTAGACAACTTCAAATACAACTAACTAATAACTATTAATTAAATGGTTACTGAACATAGAAAATACCAATTTCGAACTCTATAATAACTCAATAAAGATTAACGCAAATGTAGCAAAATAATCCCACCAATTGCTAACTAATCTCTACAACAAATAACTAATAATTATCTAATTAACTCGGGAAAGAACCAATAAAGTCAACTATTTAAATAACTAACTAAAAAAGCAGATGCACAAGATATTGCGGAACAAATCCAAGCCAAAATCACACGAATTAAAAAATTAAAAAGAACAGTCACAATGGTCACAAAGCATGCGTTTCAGAAAATCTGATTGACGCAAGAGATGTTGGCAGCAACAAGGACTGCTAAAACATTTTGTTTTTGCTACCATCTTACCTTCAAAATTGTTCCAACTTCATACGTTACTTTAAAAAAAAATAAATTGAGATATACATTCCTATAATGAATGAACGAATGTTATTACATTTTGTTGACATGGCAGCTAAATATTTTTCATTTCTAGTTTGTCCTTTCACCATGTGCACAATGAATTTTAAACATTTCTTTCTTTCTATATGACTTTGACATCAAAATTCGTTGACAAAAATACTTTCAAAGTCAAGTATGTATCCCAGTCTCTGCACCGGGAGCAGTAGTTCAGTGCATCAACTGATGTCACTGCAGCGCCTCTGACCGGGAGGTCCTAGGTTCGAGTCCTGACGGCGCTACTGAACTAGCTTTTCAGCTAGGTCGAATTCAGTCGCTGTCGCGGCAGTTTTCCGTGGTTTCTCCGATCACCACCAGGTGAATGCCGGAGCAGTACCCTATCAAACGGGCCGCGGACCGCGCGCGATCTGTCCTTCCCGTTCCTTGTCCTATCCTCTCCCCTTACACACACACTTACACTAACATGCACTTCACTACCACATATCCCGGGAGATCGGTCGGGAGCTTAGAACTTGACCCGGCTGGGGCGGTGCCCCACTGGTGGGAGAGTCCTGGTTAGGGGGAAACCCCACTAGCTGACGGTAGGTCGGCGCCGGATCTCGCCATTCAGCGGGGGAAGATCACCGCCATCTCCCGGGGGAAAAACATGCATTACACTATCGGGACTAATGACCAGAGCAGTTGACGCGCCCGGAAACACGAAAAAATCAATCAATAAACCCAGTCTCTGCAATTTTTTTCAGCCAGATACACGCAATAGATGCTGAGAAAAAATACAACATGCAAAACACATTTCTCATTGATTGCCCTAGGAGGCTGATTTTTTGTAAATCAATGTTATTTTGTATTCTCTTTCATATGAGCATGGCGATTATCGATTTTGTTCGGGGGCACTTTCCACCGCCTTATTCGGCTATACCCTTTGTGGGAAATACTACAAACATTTTCAGCGCTCTGTACCACTCCTGTCGAATAAAAGTAACTCAGTTTGAGCATATTACAATAATTTTATGAGAATACTTTTAGTGCCTTGTCAATTTCTTTAAAACACTGTTAACACACAATTAACTGTTACGTATTTTAATTTCATCTGTTTGCTGACTAGAGAGTGTTATGTCCTAATTATGTACTTAGTGGAAATTTTGAATAGTTTAACCTGTTAGTTATGTCTGTTGCGGTGCCAGCACAATAGTGTCCCACCTAAATTCAACACGCGTGAGGGATAGCTTTGTTCCTTGATTTCCGACTGACAGCGAAATCTAGCGGTAGCGCTATGAATTGTTTGGTCTTGTGATACACAGAAGTATTTTGTTAGTGCACGTTTGTTTATTTTTTCTGATTGTTCATCACTCGAAGTTTTTCACGAATAGTAATATTCACTGATAGTAATATTCCTGCGAAGAGCACCATTCAAGATTTGATCACGAAATGGTGATCAATCGTATCAGTTTTGAATGTTATACGCAATCTTCATGCTCCTATTTGCACACCGGAAGCCATTTCAAATATTCAGCAAAAAATTACTGCATGCCCCAAGAAATCAGTATCACGCCAGACTGGTATAAAAAAACAAGTTGCCATCGTGTGTTTAAGACTTCAAACTTTACCTGTGTTCTGGGGTACAGGAATTACGTCCTACAGGTAACGAGAAACGTGTTACGTACTGCGTGTTACTTTCTGTGAGCGATTTCTGGGAAGGTTGTGGATGGGGAACTGGACCCGATTCTTTATTTTATGAGCGGTGAAGTATTAAGTCTTTCTGGTCATGTGAATTCTCAAAACATTCGTTAATGGAAGATCCTCATGTTTGCACGAAACTCCGTTGGATGAACAAAAAAATGGTGTATGGTGTGCAGTGTCTTCTCATCGAATCATCAGCCCAATATTTTTTGACAGAAATGTTAACTCGGACGTTTTTTTGGAGATATTTGAGAACAATTACTCCAAACTAACGAATGAAATAAACGAACGCAAGGGTTTTTCAGCAAGATCGTGTCATATTTCACACATCTCTTCAATTTTTGTTGCGTGCTCATGATGCACTCACTATAGAACGAACTGCAAGCAAATGTTTGTGGCCACCTCGTTCCTCAGACTTAACGTCTTGTCAATTTTATCTCTGGGGATATTTGAATGGAAAAGCTTACGAAAATAACCCCAAAACAGTTGATGACCTGAAAGAAAACATTTGTGAAATATTATGGTATTTTATATAAATATTTTGCATGAGGTTGGTCTACGTGTGGTTTCTCGCGCAACAAAAACTAGAGGTGCTACAGAATGGCACAGACTTTCCCGTAGTAAAGTTTTCTAATTTCCTTGGTGTGGTCTGACTTTCAAGTCTTCCGCCATTCTCTGAACATCTGCCATCTATCGACGCACAAAGTACATTTTTTGACATTTTTGCAACTTTATGCTTTCTTAGTAGAACAACCGAATTATTGCTTCAAATATATTAAATAAAATTAAAAAATCGTTCTAAATAAAAATTTTCATCGAAAAATTCGTAGTCGTTTTTACGAAAATGGCGATTAAACATTACTGTAAATGCGAAATTTAAGCTCCCTTTCACAAGACTCTATTGAGTTTTCGAAAAACTTCATTTGAAGCACTTCCACACACAAATGCAATAATACATACAAATCGATGGAAATGTCTATATTAACGGTGTGAGAGGTATTTAGAAAAAAAAAGTTTGTGTAATTTTTGAAAAAAAAACAAAGAATAAACCAATATCAACTTTATGACGTATTAAACAGTGCAATTAGCACTATCTATTGAAAAAAATTGAAGAAAAATATTGTATCCATTTTTGAGAAAATGGCGTTTGAGCGTTTCTGAAAATGCGGAATTGTGAGTTAATTTTTATAGAAAACTGTCGAGTCTTCGAGAAATTCAATTTGATATTGTTTAAAGCACATGTACTCATTAATGTAAAAAAGTAAAGAAATCGCCTTTATTGTAAATATTACAGACGTGAGACACATGTCGAAAAACATTTTTTTTAAATTTTTGAAAACAGCAAAGAATAGGGCTGTATAGCTTTTATGTCATGGTGTAGGGTTCATTTGGCACTAACCTTACCAAAAATTTAAAGAAAACGTTTGGAGCCGTTTTGAGAAAATCTCGTTTTTGTTATTTTTTAAAAGTGCTAATTGCACACACTATTGCACAAAATATACTAAAATTTTCGAAACAATGTATCTGATCTTATTGAAAGAACTATTTATGCACAACAAATTTCATTTGAAGAAAAAATCTGCCTTCAACTTTGTAGTTGAAGGAAGACACAGAAAAAATCAAACTTTTACAATTTTCGAAAATTCAGAGTTCACCGCGAAAATCTGACCTAACCCACCTTTGTAAGTGTATTTTGCTCTTTTCTTAAATGAAATTTAAAGAAAAAATTTGGAGCCGTTTATGAGAAAATTTTGAAAATGTCCGCGAAGCTTCATATAAAGTACCCCCAAAGACAGACAGACGGACAGACGGACAGACGGACAGACGGACAGACGGACAGACGGACAGACGGACAGACGGACAGACGGACAGACGGAGAGACGGACAGACGGACAGACGGACAGACGGACAGACGGACAGACGGACAGACGGACAGACGGACAGACGGACAGACGGACAGACGGACAGACGGACAGACGGACAGACGGACAGACGGACAGACGGACAGACGGACAGACGGACAGACTGGCAGACTGGCAGACTGACGGGCAGATAGACATACGGACAGACAGACATACGGACAGACAGACATGCGGACAGACAGACATACGGACAGACAGACATACGGACAGACAGACATACGGACAGACAGACATACGGACAGACAGACATACGGACAGACAGACATACGGACAGACAGACATACGGACAGACAGACATACGGACAGACAGACATTCGGACAGTCAGACATTCGGACAGTCAGACATACGGACAGACAGACATATTTCTTCAGAACATTAAACAGACAGTGTTTGAACATTAAACAGATAGATATGAATTCTATGGATTTAAATTTCAAGCTCAACGATTTTATGTTTATATAATTTCAAGTGAATGTATTTTCATTTTATGTATTTTGAAGATGTAATATTACTTTGAAATATTGTTATTTCTAAGTTATATATGCATTTGAAAGCATGTAGTGTTATATGTAACGGAGCATGCTGTGAAATAAAGTTATTAATATAAAAAAAGACAGACATACGGACAGACAGACATACGGACAGACAGACATACGGACAGACAGACATACGGACAGACAGACATACGGACACACATACATACGGACACACATACATACGGACACACATACATACGGACACACATACATACGGACAGACAGACATACGGACAGACAGACATAGGGACAGACAGACATACGGACAGACAGACAGACAGACATACGGACAGACAGACAGACAGACATACGGACAGACAGACATACAGACAGACAGACAGACATACAGACAGACATACAGACAGACAGACAGACATACAGACATACGGACAGACAGACATACGGAGAGACAGACATACGCACAGACAGACATACGGGCAGACAGACATACGGGCAGACAGGCATACGGGCAGACAGACATACGGACGGACAGACATACGGACAGACAGACATACGGACAGTCAGACATTCGGACAGTCAGACATACGGACAGACAGACATATTTCTTCAGAACATTAAACAGACAGTGTTTGAACATTAAACAGATAGATATGAATTCTATGGATTTAAATTTCAAGCTCAACGATTTTATGTTTATATAATTTCAAGTGAATGTATTTTCATTTTATGTATTTTGAAGATGTAATATTACTTTGAAATATTGTTATTTCTAAGTTATATATGCATTTGAAAGCATGTAGTGTTATTTGTAACGGAGCATGCTGTGAAATAAAGTTATTAATATAAAAAAAAGACAGACATACGGACAGACAGACATACGGACAGACAGACATACGGACAGACAGACATACGGACAGACAGACAGACATACGGACAGACAGACATACGGACATACAGACATACGGACAGACAGACATACGGACAGACAGACATACGGACAGACAAACATACGGACAGACAGACAAACAGACAGACTGACGAACAGACAGACAGACGGACACACGGACAGACGGACATACGGGCAGACGGACAGACAGACTGACGGGCAGAAAGACATACGGACAGACATACGAACAGACCGACATACGGACAGACAGACAGACAGACATACGGACATACGGACAGACGGACAGACGGACAGACGGACAGACGGACAGACGGACAGACGGACAGACGGACAGACGGAGAGACGGACAGACGGACAGACGGAGAGACGGACAGACGGACAGACGGACAGACGGACAGACGGACAGACGGACAGACGGACAGAATGACAGACAGACAGACGGACAGAATGACAGACAGACGGACAGACGGACAGACAGACAGACGGACAGACAGACGGACAGACAGACGGACAGACAGACGGACAGACAGACGGACAGACAGACGGACAGACAGACGGACAGACAGACGAACAGACAGACAGACGAACGGACAGACGGACAGACACGGACAGACGGACAGACAGACGGACAGACAGACGGACAGACAGAGACCGAGACAGACAGACGGACAGACAGACGGACAGACAGAGACAGACAGACGGACAGACAGACGGACAGACAGACGGACAGACAGACGGACAGACAGACGGACAGACAGACGGACAGACAGACGGACAGACAGACGGACAGACAGACGGACAGACAGCCAGACGGACAGACAGACGGACAGACAGACGGACGGACTGACGGACAGACAGTCGGACAGACAGACCGACGGACAGACGGACAGACCGGCGGATAGACGGACGGACATGTGTAGAAGTCATGTGTAGATATGCTTTTAGGCTTATCAAAATGTAGACGGACGGACGTTTTGAAAAAAAAAAGCACTTTTTCGGTATCAGGGAACCCCAAAACGTGTATTTCCGTTTACATCTCGAAATCGATTTTCCGCAGCATTACATAACTTTCTCTATACTACGTATTTTACGCCGTATATACGTACGTATACGAGAAAGTAAAAAGTGTTTAGATACCCAAGAGGGACATTTTCAGCTCTTACTTTACTTATTATTTTGTTTTTAAATCAAATTATGATTTGCAAGAGTTGATTGGGAAAATTCTATTTCCCAAAAGTATGTCGAACTGCAGTATCCTCAAACTCTTGCACTCCCCAACAATAATGAGAATGATTGAGAATCTTTCCATCGAATAAACACGGGCTGGTTTTATATGCGACACCTGTATAAATGCATGTAAGCCCGTTACATGCAATTTTACACTAAATGTTCATTAACAAAAACTATTTTCGACCCCCATAAATACCTTAGAAATTTGTCACCTTATTGAGATATTCTGTAAATATCTGAGGAGGGTAACAAGCGTTGAAGATGGGCGAACAAAATGGCACCATTGTAAGGCAATATGGCTTTGAGAGTTCGGACAGATGGCGATGTCAGAAGGATACCAGAAGGAGACAACGAGGAATAGTGGATGATGGGTGATAGTCTTAGTAAGCGATAGTGCGGAGGGGCGAAAGATGAAAGTCAAGCGGCAGATTAAATGACATTGAACAGACGAAGAGCGACGGAAAATGGGTGACGAGAAACCGACCAGCAAGGCGACGTGAGGTGAATTACGATAGTTGCGTTGGCTGCGGGTGTCGCGAGAGGGCATGTATACTGCGGTTTTTACTTTGTTGCATTTGACATTTCATTCAGCTGTAACGCTGCCATCCAATCGGGACCTTACGTACAGTCACGTCTTATGGTGACGTTATACGTTTCGATTGGATGACAGCGAAACTTCTGATTTACTTCAGAAGCATAGTGTAATATACCAAAGAACCATTATAAAATAAGTCAAGGAATCTTATATAAAAATGGGGGCAAATTAGGAGTTGCAGACAAAGCCACGTACAGATACTATTTATAAAAAATGCAGGTGGCAGAAAGAACCATGAAAAAAGAGAAAGAATGAGACGGAGGGAGCCCGAGTAAACGCCAAGAGGGAGCTCTTTGAATTTATGACCGTAAGGTAAGGTCAACGGACCGTGAAGGTAAGCTAGGCGGGTGTAAAATTGAATTAGTGTCAGTTTCATAAGAACAATATTGTTTCGGATGTATTAGAAATATCTCAGTGATACCCAAATTGGGACTCGAAAATCAAATTATTGTCAGATATTAAAATATCTAAGATAAATCACATTGGCTTGCCTAACGTCGGGAGATTGATTATGGGAATAATATTGCTAGGATATATTAAGATATATCTCAGTAGTAAATATCGCAGTACAAGCCACGGACGCCGGCGGGCAGTAGGCGGTGGGCGAAGCGCAGTGGCGTAGGCGATGGTGTAGCGGTTAGCGTATCGGATTGCTATACCCAAGTTTGCGGGTTCAAACCCAATCGAAGCCGTAGATATTTAAGGGCGAAAAAATCCTTCGTACGCCTTCCTTCGGAGGGGAAGTAAAGCCGGCTGTCCCATGTTAGTACATTTACTGCATGTAAAAGATCCTCAAGCCTAAATGATGCCTCTGAGCTAAATTCAAATCGCCTGTTTCGTCCCCCAAGTAATACCTTCTTTCTCCCATGATTGATGAAAGGAGTGTAACGAAATTTGCGTGGTCAGACGGAAGAGCAGGCCTCATGGCCTGAGTCTCGCCACGTAAAATAAGGCAAATTCAATTCAATTCAATAGGCCGGCGGAGGGGCAACGCCGCGATCAGGGGACCGAGGAGGAAGCGCGTGCTGGATCGCGCCTGAGATGCATCGCCCGAGACGTCGCCCGCCCGGCAGACCACCTGCGCAGCACGCCGGCAGCCCTGTGTTACAATGGGGAGAAAATAAAACCGAATTACCGGGTGAGGTGGCTCAGGGCATCATCTATTGTCCCTGCAGGGCCTCTGTCCGGGAGGTCCTAGGTTCGAGTTCCGACGATGGCAGTATTTTCGACATTAGCTTGACAGCTAGCTGAAATTCAGTCGCTGTCTGGAGAGAAGTGGCTGGCTGCTCAGATTGGTAGTTTTTCGTGGTTTCTTCCACTAATACCAGGCGCATGTCGGAATAGTATTCTCATAAACGGGCCACGGACCGCGCGCGATCTTTTCTTCCTCTTCTTTGACCTAACCACCCCTTACTTACACACACACACACACACACACACACTTACACGTACTACACTACTACATCTCCGGAGACCGGTCAGGAGCTTAGAGATTGTCCCGGCTGAGGTGGTGCCCCACGGCTGTAGTAGTGGGGACTAGTACGAGATACCTGGATATGAACAACCCCGCTAGCCGACGGTAGGTCGGCGCCGGATCTCACCGTCCTGTGGGGGAAGTTCACGCCACCTCCCGAGGGAAATTCATGCACAACACATGTGACTAATGACCTTAGCAGTTGGCGTGCCGGGAGTTAGTAATTTATCAATATAAACCGAATTTTGTTTTTCAGTTTTTTAACATTATTGAAAATATAAACAATAATAATTTACTATACAAGGCGACAAAGAGATACACTAATTCGAGAGTAACGCATTACATCTAGAGCGACTTTAGGTGCGCGTGATGTATATTTCTTGAGTAGATACAGAATCTTTATCGTTGTGTGTAATATTGGATTTTATTTTACTGTCGTTTTTAGTAAAGTAAAAATTAAAAAAAGCCGACTTGGATGGCCGAGGTGGCTAAGAGCGAGTACCGACTCAGCGCTTCGGCCCGAAGGGTCGCGGGTTCGAGTCCCGCCTTGGGCATGGTTGTTTGTCCCTTCACTTTGTGTGTGTGTTGTCGCGGAGGGCCTCGCGTTCTGCTGACCCCAGATCAGAGGAGCCCGCAAGAGTGTTTGTCTAGTGTATGGTCGAATATGCGTCCTTTCGGGACGTAAAGGGCAACCGGCTGTCGGCTGGATAAAAGCCCTTGGAAAAAAAAATAGGTCACGTCAGGACAAATAGTTTGTTGTGCTCAGTGCGCCCAGGAGAATTGATGAAAAATGTTCATCATCCGTAGATGATAAAAAGGTATCATTTGCTTTTCATTCCTTGTCCTTTCCTACCCCTTAATTACACACTTACACACATTGTACTACCACGCATGCCGGGAGACTGGTTCCGTCTAGGGCAGTAACCCGCTGGGGGGAAAGACCTGGTTGAGGAAAACCCCGCTAGACGAAGTTAGGTCGGCTCCGGATCTATACGGGACAATATCACCACCCCCACCACCGAAACCAAAGGAAGAACATGAACTACACTTACGGGACTATTGACCTTAGCAGTTGATGTGCCCGGAATTTCTAGTAATCAGTCCATCATCATTGAGAAAACGTGCGTAGATTATACTTCTCCCTCATTCACCTGTCATATTCTTCACTATTTTTTTCGAAAATAATTCGGTTCATATCAAGAATGTTAGTTTTTGATACAAGCTCCCGTAGAATTGAGCGCCGGGCGAGTAGCCAGCCTAGCAGGCGCATTGAGCAGGTCAGTGGCTCCACGCGCAAGGCGTCGGTATCCGGCGGTGGGCGCTGCAGTCCCACCACGAACCGCCTCCTGGAGGAGGTGGGCGCCGCGCCAGCACAGCCTCCCCCCTCCCCCACCCCCATCTTTAGAGATGCGATATCGATATCCATTTTACAGTGTATCGTCGATTTATTTATCAAATATATATCAATTTCAACGCAACATCGATTTATTTATCAACTAAATACCAATTCCAATACAACATCGATTTATTGAAGCCTATGTGTTTTAACATGATTTATGCTCAATTTTTATATGTGGTTGATATTTTATATTTGAATGAAAAAAATCACCAAAATAAAAAAATAGAATAATTTCGAGATATCTATAAATTGATCGTTCTTTAGACGAAAATGCCAAGGATGAAAAATAAATGAGTCGAGTTTCTTTCGATAAAAGAAGTTTACATCATTTTTGCATTATCCAATAAGCTAATAAAAGTTTTGGTAATTCTTGTGACCATTTTCTGACTTTATTTTGTCAGTTAAATCTTAATTAAAAATTAATAAACGTAACCAATCTCAAATTATTCCCTCCATCCGAGCATTAATGGCTATTAAATCAATTTTAAGAACATCAATGATTTGGGGCGATGTTATTAATATTATGTTTTTTAATTTTGAACATCGATGCTTTGTTGACGGTGTCGCATCCCTTCTTCTCATCCCCAGTTTCCGGAAATCAGGGGTGATCAGTGGATGTTCAATGCGGAGAAATGATTTTTTATGAATGAGTTGGTACTTCAGAAAGAGTGTAGTTTTAGAAGCTATGCAACGATCACCCGGTGAAAATATTCATCTCTTGCGAGAGACTCAAACCTTCAGAATTTAATTTCGTGATCTTGGACGATTATCCAAGCCACTGTGTAAACGATATTGGTGATTACACTCTTTTTGCAGCATTAAATCACGAATATGGGACGTAATTAAAACTGCATTTCTTTAGGGAATAATCAAGGTTTTAAACTTATATACAGTAATATTAAAACTTTTTATATTAACGAAATATAATTTCATACGTCTGTCATTAAGACACAAAACAGTACTTAATTAGTAAAATTTTATTGTTGATTGGCAAGCTTTGCCGAGAAAAATAGTTTAATAATTTCTTTAATTGCTCGTTACTGACACATTGTTTATTCGTTAGTTGAGTTTTATTGGACGTCAAAAATTTACGATGTTAAAGTCCTTGGGTAGTAATTTGCGTAATACAGTTCCGTTATATCGTCATACCACGATCAAAAGGAGGTATGAAAAGACACTCATAATGGCTGGCGTTTATTGAAAACGTTTGCTGTCGTCTGTAAGAACAATCAAAACAAATACGCTGAAACAAATGTTGGCGAAGTACTATAATTCAAAGCAAAAGTATTACTTATTTATAACCATTTTTCTTATAAGAGGAAATTATAAACGTTATTGAATGTCACACAATCGATAACACAAATAACAAGCTATGTTGGTTTTTAACCTTTATTTACAAACTTCAATTGCGTAAGTACTTTGGATTATATGGGTCTAACGACGTTAATAACTTTACCGCAACATAAAATGAAAGAGTTTGTTCTAAAGAATGATCAAAATAAAACAAATGTTTCGTCTCTGTTGAAACACTTATCTGATTCAATATTGTTGAAAATTACTCAGTATTTTCAGTTTGCTTCTTTGCATTACTTATTAATTGTTTGAGAAGTGTTATAACACCAATTTGTTTTAACTGAATGCAACATTATAAATGTTTTGTATTTGAGTTAGACCAAGAATCTAATACAAGAAACATTAAGATATTCCCTGCAAAATGACAACAAACAAACAAACAACAACAGCAGCAAATAAGAATTCATACAGTTCTATCACGTACACCCTCAACCATGGGGTTGAAGTGATGAAAATGTTACTAAGTGTAATAGTGAAACTACTATCTAGGTATTAACTGTGGTTTACCGAAAAATGATGATGAAAGTGAATATGAAGAACTTCTGTCCGCATTTTTTATTGTTCAATACAGGTACTCGCAAAAAAACAACAACAAAAAACAAAATTCAGGACCGGGTGCCTGAGATGGCTTCGCTTCGTATGCAAAAGCGTTTGGCACCCACCCAGTGCACGGCGACGCGTTCAATGCCTTGCAGAGATGCACAAATCCCGGACTTCAGCAAAAGGAATACTACGCCCCACAGCGTCCGCCGATACCAAGCAAAGGACTGCGAGCCGGCTGCCGACCAATGGCCTGACATGAAGGGAGGGAGGCCAGGTAGCAGTATTCACCCTTTGAAGAAAAATACAACGAAAATAATTAAATACTAGAATATGATATTTACATATCTATTTAAAGTATTCTTGTTCTGAGATTGTTTTCAAAACGAGAGGCAAAAACCCTCGCTTTGAGACTGTCCTGCCAGTTCTCTTGGCAAGGAAGGAAGAAACCCAAATAAGTAGCCGTGGGAGTGACAGCCTCTCCAGGTTTGTTTCGGTAACGAAATTCCGGGCGCGGATCGCTGTGAAGTCAACAGAGAGAGAGAGAGGGAGAGAGAGAGAGGGAGGGAGAGAGAGGGAGAGAGAGAGAGGGAGGGAGAGAGAGGGAGGGAGAGAGAGGGAGGAGGGAGAGAAGGAGTGAGGGAGTGTGGGAGGGGTGGGAGAGGGAGGGAGAGGGAGGGAGAGGGAGATAAAGTGAGGGTCGAGGGAGAGGGGAATGGAGGGAGAGGGTGAGAGGGAGAGGGTGGGAGAGGGAAAGAGGGAACGATAGGGAGAGAGAAGGTGAGAGAGGGTGTTTGTAGATGTTTGTCCCGAGGGTTTTTCTCTGAGAAGCTTAACACCCGTGGTGCATACAAAACTTTATTATTTACTGGTTAGTTGTTGAACCAAACGATAATTAGGAACATTTTAAAATTTGCCTAGCATCAAATGTGAAAAGGTGCATTGTAAACGTCAGTTGTCAATATGACGTCAGAAAAACAAAACAGTGCATGTCTAATTACTATTGTTTAATCGTAGTTTGACTGGTTTGTTTGTACAAACTTAAAGAATATTGTGAAGCTTCTCTTGAAATTCTCGAAGAATCTAACGAAGCTCCACACTGTTGTCTCCAGTAAAATCTTGAAAATTATGTAAAATTATTATAGTGTATTTGAGATTGAGAAAATAATATTGGTGTGTTCAAAAGGCCCACCCGGACATAAAGAATCCGAAAAGCCCTCAGTATTATTAATAATAATACCATTATGTTTTTAGGTCCCTACACACAAACGAACTAGAAAAACCATAAACATTTTTTATGATACAAGGACTTAACTACTGAATAACTATATTTGGGGATTTCCACTTCGACTCGTTGGATTGATTAGTGATTCCGGGCGCGTCAACTGCTAAGGTAATTAGTCCCGTAAATTTAGTGAATGTCTTTTCCTCGGGAGGTGGCAGTGATCTTCTCCCGCTAGATGGCGAGATCCGACCTACCGTCGGCTAGCGGGGGTTTTCCCCAAGCAGTTATCTCCCACAAGCGGGACTTGCTCTATGATCTAAGCTCCCCATCAGTCCCGCGGCATGTGCGGTAGTAAAGAGCATGTTTGTGAGTGTGTGTGTGTGTGAAAGGGGCGAGGATAGGACACGAAAGAGGAAGGAAAGATCGCGCGTTGTCCATTTGCTAAAGTCCTACTCCGGCATTCGCCCAGCATTGATAGGAGAAACCTAGGAGAACTACCGATCAGAGCAGGCGGCCGCTAGAATTCTCCTCCACACAGCGACTTCACTTGACCTAGCTATCATGCTAGTGACGTAAATCCTGCCACCGCGGTGGCGGTGCCACATCACTTGATGCCCTGAGCCCCGACTCCCGGTACCACCTAGAAAAATCCTCGTCTTGATGTTGTCGCCTGTTCGTTTGATTTCGTCACTCCACGCCGCTGAACTCAAGTGTATCGCCCGTTGATATGAAGCAATGCACTCCGAGGGGGCTGATGACTCTTGCATCGACTTCAGAGGGCGCGCGTAGTCCCTGGCGGGGCGCGGGGCGCCGGCCGACCGTCACGCGTCGTCACGACGCTGCTTTACGGCGTCTGCAGTGGATATCTCCCGCGCGTCAAGCCGAAGGAACATCGCCGCGTTGCTAATGCGAGAAATCGCTTCTTGAGATCTCTCTCAATCTCCCTGGCGCGCGGTGAACAACTTGCTATGGGTATCACTGTTCACTGTTCAGCGCTGTTGCGTTTCAAAGACGGTCTCTAGAGAATGCCTGAACGGCATGAAGTTCCATTTGAATGTTTTATGTTGATCGTAAAATAAGTAAAATTATTTGATTTGATTTTGTTTTACAACTATTGCCGACTCACACGGAATAAGATGCGATACTCTGATAGAGCGACTCAGCTTTATAAATGGGATGGCCTGGTCACTACGATGAAGTTGTTTTCTCATTAACTTATATTCGTAACTTTTATGTAATATTATATTGCATCTGTTACTCTGTTAACGCTTCAGACACCGAAACGAATGTAAATTACAAAATTAATGACTGGCGATACAGAATGGCACAGACTTTCTCGTACTACGTAGTTTTCTAATTTCTTTGGTCTAGGCAAAAAACAAGTGTTTTGAGTTTTTCTCGATTTTAAAACCTTGTCCTATAAGGATGATATGATTCCTATAATATTTTTGTTGAAAACTTTGGAACCGTTTTTAAGAAAATGACGGTTAAGCGTGACCATAAATGCTGAATCTGAAGCTCCTTTTCACAGAAATATTTTGAATTTTCGAAACACTTGTGACACTCTGAATGGAGGGGAGGAGAGGTGCTTCTTCGTAATGCACCTACGTGAGAGTTATCTGGTGGCCGCCACGAAACTTTCCTATTTGTAACAAAGTTCAAGCGCCGCTATGGGCCTCATACGAGCCACTAGTACCAGAAGTCTGTTCTCGATCGCAATTGGCCTACGAGAATCTTCGGAGTTAAGGTGTGGAGGCTAGGGTTAAGGTTTCCTAAAGAGTAAAAAGGTTGTGAAATTAATTGAGGATAGGCACCGTAAGCTGATAACCGAGAGGTTAAGTAGATGCCAAATGTTCAATAATAATAATAATAATAATAATAATAATAATAATAATAATAATAATAATAATAATAATAATAATAATAATAATAATAATAATAATAATAATAATGCAGATGCTGCTGCTGCTGATAATGATGATGATGATGATGATGATGATGATGATGATAAAACTAGTAGTTGAGATGGAAACGTTTCGAAAATGTAAACGTTTAAATAAGATTCGCATTTCAGATTTCGTTAAATTGCCGCTGCAACGGAAATGTTTGCAAACGAAGAGGACATTGCTATTAAAGAAAACTACACAGAGCCATTCACGCTCCCACTCGCGTTGTCTCGTAGGGGAACTGGTTTATCGTCACGAATAACTCAAGGCGAGACGAGAAAAACCTTGTCCAAGACAGGGCGCGCAGATGGGAACGGTCTCCGCAATAGGCTGGGTGGGGTTCACTGGATATCATTTAGACCTCATCTGTATAGACAGGAGGACAAAAAGGAAGAAAAGGACTGTGATTTGTGTATAAGGAGTCAACACCTAATTCCTCCTACGTGACACTATGAAGTTATAAACAGCAACGAAATAAGAAATACGTCTAATGAAGAGCACATTCTGAATAAAAGGTTTGGAAACTTAATCTAGTTGTTTTAGACTTGATGAGTGAACCTCTGAAATTAAAAATTGTAATGATATTGTTTGTAATTTTGATATAGAGATAATAAAAAATATAACTATTTAGCATTTATACGCGACAAAATAAAGGCAGATATTTTGACCACTTTTTCATCATATCTAGCCATTCTCTGTGTATTTTTTGGGGTAAAAATTTCTTACCCTAAATGCTTCCGATACTCTGTTGCTCACTTTTGGACATGTGTATTACATCATACAATTTTTAGAAAAACATCTCAGAAGCATCTTTATTTATTCTGCAGATCTCTGGTCTTAAACGATGTCGTGCAGTCTGTATGTGCTGAAGTTCACGGACCGCGAAGGACGACACATCTCCCACTAAACATATGAGCCATGCTTACCGTCGCAGCGTCAGACACAGACAGTTCTGTGAAAGCTTGCTCGGCAATTTGACCTTCCATCTATGCAAATTGAATTCATGCAACCATCAGCTATGATTACCAACTAGCTTCAAACAAAGTGGCAAAATAAGCACAACTTTTCATTTTTTTTGTCGCATCAACAGCTAGGTCATTAGCAACCACTATTGGCCTTAACGTTATGGTAACTATGAGGGTGAAACGAAATGGTGATAATAAGGGGTGAAAGGACTAACACAAATACAACCATGCCCAAGACGGAACTCGAACCCGCGACCCTTGGTCCGAGATCACTACGACACTACTGCCTCAGCGATCTCGGCCACCGGGCCGACGATTTTTTTTGTTACTGTTATTATTAAAGAGAATTCAAGCTCCCGGGTATCATTGGAAAAATGAATAAAAGCAATACTAATCACTTTACAGATATATGAAGGCTTCAACAAGTGACTAGAAAACGTCACACTTATCTCGTCGAGTATATTTCAATTCTATTCATTTTTCTTACTACTCAATACTATTGATTTTTATTTAACTTCAATGAGTTTTGATTTACCATCTTTGTGTGAAACGTTAAAATACTTTAAACGTTAAAATACTTTAATTTACTAATGCTTTAAAAGTATTTGAACGAATACATCCGCTATTATGAACAGAGTCAAGACTAACTCAAAATTTCTGGCATGTGAATCTATTAGATACTGCTGTTGAGGCTGCAAAGTAGCTTCAACAAAATTTGGGGGAGCCACAGAATGATGGATTGGGTTGCCCACAAAGCGGGGCTACAACTTTCTGGCTTGCCACAAGGGAAAATTCTGAAAGACAATTATTTAAGAACTATTAGTTTATCTCAGCGTGAAAATTGTTGGAAATTGAAAAAGTTGTCAATGTTTCCTTACGCGAACAGAAGATTGTTTTCTGTTGTAGTTCGTGCGTAATATATGTACTTTCAGCTTTTGCGCGCCCAAATTTCTGTACAGTCACGCTCTAAGACACACCCTGCTACCACTAGTCAAAAATTACTTTTCAATTCCGCCAAGATGTGAATTACTACTTTTTACGAGGCGATCTTTTGTGCAAACGCACGGCTGAAAAATTCTCTAACAATTGCCTCTCGTGGTGTCATATGAATATACGTTCATATTTCCTTGAAAGTCAATGGGGCGTGCTTGCGCCAATAACTCTCAGCTGGGGTCGCAATACCAACCCTACATAATTAAATTGATAGTCGGTAGCATATATACGTGCATCTTAACGTTTTTACTCGCGCGAGGCGAGTCGCCGCGAAACTGTTTCGGCCACCTTCTTTTTAAATAATGCGATTCTATCGCGCCTTCATTTGGAAAGACGTTAATTCTCGGAATGTTGACAACTCCACAGCGTCTCAGTATCTGGCGCGATCTCGCGAGCGTCTATTGAAAAAGTTCAACTTTTCAGCTGTTTGTCCTTCCAAAGAGTTTCATACGAAATAGTCTTTGCCTTTCTCTCTGGAAGCGGCTTTATTTCGGAAAAATAAAGTCCAACGCCAAGGACGTTTAAAATTCATGCTCTTTGCTGTCAATTAGCGCCAAGGAATTGTTATAAATGATAGATTTCAAAGTACGGCACCCGCAAAGTTGCACAATAGCACGGTTATGCTACATCAAAGAAAGATATCCAAACGTGAGAACAAATGCGTTTGTTTGAGCGGCAAGCTTGTGCAATGTTCACGGCCTGCATTCGTTGGCTGTGTAGAGCGATTGATCGCTCGTGCAATCCCGGGGCGTCAAACAGCTAAGATACTTAGTCCCGTAAATGTAGTCCATTTTTTATCGCGAGAGTTGGCTAGATTGTTCCCCCACTGATGGCGAGATCCGCCGCTGACGTACACGTCGGCTTTGAGTTTGCCCAACCATGTACCTCCCATGAGTGAGACATGCCCGGTATGTGTGCGTGGTAATGTAGTGCATGTAAGTGTCTATGTACGTAACAAGTAAGGATAGAACAAGGAAGACGAAGGAATGATCGCGTGGTCTGTGGCCCGTGTGTTAAAAATCCTGCTTCGCATTCACTCCGTATTGATCGGAGAAAACTACGGAAGACAACTGATCAGAGCAGGCGGCTACTAGAATTCTCCTTCAAGCAGAGGCTGAATTCGGCCTAGCTTGTAACTATTGTCCAAAATCCTACCACCATCGGGCCTCACCCGAACCGCTGAAACCACGGAAACCACCGATTATAGCTGGCCGCTAGAATTCTCCTCCAGACCGCAGTTGAAGCTATCTAGCCAGTGTTGAAAATCATTCTATCGTTGGGATTCGAACCCTGACTTCCCGGCCACTACTGTGGCATCAATTGATGCCCTGAGCCTCACAAAGCCCGAGCTTGAAGAATCTCTTCAAGGCAGAATGAGAAAAACGCTTTGATTAGGCTGTGACGCAGCCAGATGTTGCGGTTTGAGGGCGCTCGTGGCGCTGCCGGGGCGGGGCGGCGGCAGGGCAACGGCCCTCATAGTGGTCCGCGGCGGAGAGCGCCGAGGGCATGGCAGAGGCGTGGGCGACGCTGAGCGCTGCGGCGCCCACGCGATCGCGGCGCCACACACCGCAGCCACCTTTGCTACGAAGCCGCCGTCACCGCTACAACCCTCACCTCACTGTCCTCAACACCATCGTTAAACCCTCACTTTCGATATAACTCGCACTCCCTCCCAACTCCACCTTCAGTAAAATCGAACTCTCTCCCTTCACTGCTATTATCTCAATACCACAAATTCATACCCCTTACCTTCAATATAACTTGCACTGGTCCCCTTTACTGTCATTGTTTCATCACCATTATTGCTATTCCCCTCATCTTCAATATAACTCGTACCATTCCACTGTCACACTCCCCCATTCCACTGTCATTGTCTCACCACCTCGAATTCTATCACTACAACTGTAACTCATTTAAACCATTATTTATTTATTGTGAACAGTTTTTATTTTCCAGAAATTTTAAACTGTTTCAAATGTTAGAGTGAAAATCTTTAGTATAGTAATGATGTCACTGAAAAGTCAGCCGCAAGTGGCTTTCCTCATCAACGGCTGTTAAAACGCTATTAGGGCTTTTTACAGATCATCAATACGATAATTGTATTATATTAGTATTTATATTACTTATTAGTCAACTTTATTGCTTATTTCCTTGATACTATTTTTGACTTATATTTTATCAGTTGCCGCGACGAATTCAGGTTTTTTACTATAAAATCAAACAAAATGTTTGAGGAAGCACGAATCTGAAGTTGTTCTGACTTGTACTAGTGAAGCTCTAATAGGAAAAAGACCGGAAAGGAGGAAAGTTTGAAGCCGTTGAAACAGACCAGCCAAACTATTATACAATTTACAGGTTTTACAAAAGGGGTCAACGGATTAGACGAAATGTGCCAAAAGGAGAGTTAATAGAAGGTATTTACGGTTTCTGAGCTATTCTTTGAATACATAAGTAAACAATGGTTGATTGGAGCCCTTTGATAAATTTTCACTCCCTCATTGGAGCTCATTATTTCTTTATTGGAAGAGTAAATTAGAAAGATCATTGATGTCATTTCCGAATAACGTTTCAGAACATTTAATTTTTAATCTATAATTGCATGCCAATTATTAGAGTACATTTCTACTTTCTTCCTACGGAGTAGAAAATAAAAATGGTACGCAAATACGCAAATTTTCGACACAAAACTCTTACTGCGGGGCACAGAAAAAGTGATATATACAGTTGCTAAATGTAGAAAAAAATCAAACAAATGGTGTAATCAGAATCCATGTTTTGTGGGTCTCGACACCGAAAAATTGTCCGTCCGTCCGTCTGGGTAGCACCATCGGTAGCGACATCCCTTGATTAGTCGATTTTCTTCAAACTGACATTCCTGCAATCGATTCATTGATGTTAAAATCTCGTGAATTTGAAACTGGATATTGCAATTTTGGGGGTACTTACATGAAGCTTCTGGGAAATTAAAAAAAAAGTTTCCACCGTTTTTTAACCATCCATCTTTGATTAAATTTGGTTGTTGGATAGCAAAGGTGTTGGATAATGTAAAGTGTTAGTGGATAGTGTAAACTTCTAAGTGAGAATTGTGTAGGCCTCATGTTCGTTAAAATCCTGATTTTTCGAAAATTGCAAAAAGTTCAAAATTTTTCGGAGTCTTCCTACAACTAAAATATTAAAATTAGAGTTCTTCTCCCTTGATGAAATATGTTTCCTAAAATAGATTTAGAAATAAGGTCTTGTACAATTTTACGATGATTTGCGTTTTTTTGTTCGGTAATTCATGAAAATACGAGTGGAGAAAGTACGTTCTGTTTTAGCACCACTAGTTTATATTTGTTTCTAAAGAGATTAAATGAGATAATCTACACCACCATCACAACAATCCTAATCTCCACCATCATCACAGCACCTTCCCATTCACTGCTCCCTCTTTTTTACTATTCTCTTTCACCTTCACTATCATCACCACTATTCCTACGTCCATCGCCTCACTACCTCCAAAATTACCGCCGCCGCAATTGATAGATAGATAGATAGATAGATAGATAGATAGATAGATAGATAGATAGATAGATAGATGATAGATAGATAGATAGATAGATAGATAGATAGATAGATAGATAGATTTATTAAAGTTCGCTTTGAGCTAATGCTCGGTGGCAAACATGATTACAACTAGATATATGACAATTACAAAACTATTACGAATATTTACAAATATAATTACAATTAGAATTAGAGATTGATTTTGAGTTATCTGTAAGTTGATTTAAGCTTTTCTACACTTCACCTTCACTTCACTTTCACTGCGCTTTCACTACACTGCACTCCCCTCCCCTCCCATGCCCCACCACACTACACTACACTTCACTGTATGTAAGGACATGACCATATTATTAGCCACACAACACATACACATAATAAATACACATGGTCGCTGTTTTTACAATTTCGATTTTCTGGTTCATGACTGTTTTATTTTATTTTTATTTATTTTTACGTTAAAAACTGTGTATGACGTGCTATGGGAGAAGTGAATTCTGTGCACGTTTCAAAAATTCTGTGATCCCTACATAAGCCATATACTATTGAATTTTGAATACAGAAAAAACGCTCCGATGTAATAAAAATCTTAAACAATAATAAATTTGGGCTCATATCCATCATGTCCTCGTCAAGGAATAATTCAGCATTTGCTCAATGGATCAGGGAAACTGGACGAAAAACCTGATTGAGATGGGGGTCATTGACCCGGAGGCTGTAGTACAATAGTTGTTACAGGTTGTTTATACACATTTATACAGTCCAAATGGTAAATAATGCATTATGTATCATTGTTAAAATTAATGTTACTTTTCTTGTGATGCTCAGTATAGTCTCTAATTGTATAGAAACAGTTATGCAGCAGAAACGATTTCACTTGTGATTTAAACTTTTCTATTGAATTTAATCGTTTAATGTCATCTGGCAAAGTGTTGTAAAATAATGAACATGTATTGTATGTGAATTTTTTGTAATGAGCTGTTGATACTGTCACCTGATGAATATGATTTCTACGTCGAGTGTTATAGTAATAGACTTCGGCATTTTTTGAAAATATATTCCCGCCCTTAAGCAAGACATTTTTTACAAAAACCACTGATTCGTAAATAAAAAGACACGGTAATGGTAGAATTCCTAGATTAATGAAGAGAGGCTTACAATAATCACGTGGGTGGGATTTGGTTATTATTCGTACAATTCGTTTTTGTAATCTAAAAGTCTGGGAGCTATAAGATGTAGTAGAAAAACTATTTATGTTCCAGAAAATATTTCAAGACGAAGTTCATGCATATTTCGTTGATAGTGGTAAAAATAGTAAAACGGGCTTAGAAGGTTTCAAAGTACAGTTTTCCAATTTAATAAAAAGAGGTGGGAACGTGTAGTATACATTTCAAAATTAGTTTTATTGACTTTCCATTGTTTGGAAAATATATAATCTCACTACATACTGTCTTCGTTAAGTGGACATAAAACCGTTAAAAGAATCATTTGTGCCTAAGGAATGCAGATTCAGATATTAAACATTCATTTACCAATTGTTTACTTATATTAGGAATTCAAAAGTATTAAAATATACATTTTATCTCTTTTGTTTATTCAAAGATTTTTAGTTTTTGAAACGGTACATATAAAGACACACGAATGAAATTCGGAACCGAGATAAGACGAATTTTTGCTTCTTGGTGAAAGTATTTTGAAATATCTGCGGCGGTCCTAAGAGTTTTTGGAATTTTAGATTTTTCATTTGAAGAGAAGCGAAATAAATTTTCTTATGGTTCCGGTCCGCTTCCAATGTCTGCTTTGAAATTCAACCTAGTTATCTCTCTACCTACTACGCGATCGAATTCCACGCTGAAGTCCATACTGAAGTTCTGACGCTCCATTTCTATTCAGCATTCTGAGTTCCCTGTTAATAATAAACAACAGAAAACTATTTCATCCATAAAGAGAGAAAAAGGTGCGCGGTATTCCTTGTCAGCTCTAGAGTCATTCCGAAAACTTTAGCTTTTATTTACCAACCATTTTTAGATAATTAAGTTTGTAATTAAAGTTTTGGATTGAAATTGATGAAAAAATGTCGACGGAGTCTTTGTATTTTGAAATGAAGGGAATTCGTGATCTGAAAGTAAAATCTGAGAGATTGTAATAAACCGTTCAATGGAAACTAACTTCAAGTTTGATAATACACAATTCAGTAAATGTAACTTGAGAAATCTTTAAGTAAGAAGTAAAACGCACGGTTGTACAAAGTAAATGTAGTAACGCAGACTAACTAATAACCTAGAGCATTTAATTAGCATTTAGTTTTGAGCAGTGTTTGATATTTTTCTTAGGTTTTTTTATTTTTGTTTATTAGCTTATAAGAACCTACGTTACTTGCTCTTCTTTGTACAGACCTGATTTTTCGAAAATGGGGGCGGAAGTTTTTATTCTGAAGCTGCTAATTAATCTTTAATTTTGGATTAATTTTCGTTCACTTCCAATAATGCGAAATTGTATTTTTGAAGTGAGTGCTGCCAATTTTAGACTAAAGCTAGCAGTGCCCCCGATTTTGGGAAATCTACAAGATTATTAGAGCTTAGTGTACAAGAATATATCACTTAATAAGCCTAAAATTAGCCTTTAATTTGGATGTGGTTTGGTTGAGTTTTTTTCATCTAACTTTAGAAGGCTTGGAGATCGTCTACCTTTCCACTCAGAAGTCATGCGGTGAAGCGTGAACAAACCTAGCAGCATATTAATGTTGTTGACTGAACGGTTACGATGTAGAAAACGACCATCGATGCTTGGATTGAATCTCAAGGCTAAGGGAAAACTTCCTAATCTCCATCTTCGCGTTTATGCTTAGATTTCCGGAGGTGGATTTATGGGGCCAGAAAACGATAAACAAAGTCACGTAATTTGCGCTACATTCTTGTGACGGAATTGTGCATGAAGAGCGTCAACTGTCACCAGTATCAAACGCATCGCGACATCACATTGAACAACGCAGGCGGTGTTTTTCGGCAGCAGCTGATGTGTTTGTGAAAAGTACAACCGTCGATCAACATTTCAGCGCATGAGCAGTCTTTTTACTTTCTTGCCCTTACGAAGGTACTTCGTAAGAAGAGAAAATTATGTAATAGTGAGCCGGAAAACTAGGAATTTTCGACAGGAAACCACTTATTGTGGGGCTCTGGTAACAAAATATAGATAAATCTAGTTGCCAAATATAGAAAAAAACTCTAACATGTGATGTAGCCTGAATCCATGTTTTGTGGGTCCTTAATACCGAATAATCGTTTGGCGGCAAAACGTCAGTCTGTCCGTTTGCGGTCAACCCTAGGGCCTGAGCCGTTCTGCCAATTTTCTTCAAAATTTATATTTACCAATCAATCTTAATGAACTCGATGCTTTGGGAGTTTCAAACAAATATTTTTGATTTTTGAGGGTGTTTTACATGAAACCTCTAAACCATTTTCAAAATGTTCTAAAAAATGGCATCAAATTTATTGATCAAACTTTGTCTTCGGATAGCGTAAAGGACGCGCAAGAGAATGGTGCTCTTACATGTTCGTAGAAATCTCAGATTTTTGTTTTGAAAATTAGAAAGAAAATTGCAACTTTTTGGGGGGTATCTTCTTCCAACTATAATATCGAAGATAGAGATTATTTTCCTTAATAAAATTTGTTCCTTAAAGATGGATCTTTAAAAAGATCATGTTTAATTTTTCAAAAAAAAAATGAGTAGTTTTCTTGTAATTTGGTGCGAAATACAGACAATTTATAAAAAAATTAACATCTTTTTTCAAAAACGTTCAAATTTTTTTCTAAATTTTTCATGTATAATAGAAGGAATGCTTTAAAGAATGGCGCGGGTTTCATTTTCATTGAACTCTCTGTATTTTCGAAAATTGCAAAAGTTAGGAATAATGCGAGAAAGTATGTGCTGTTAAGCAGCACTAGTTTTCTACGTGGTCTAGGTTAAACTAAATTTCACAGAGGCAAAGACGAACCGGCGCGCCGCGTCGTGGTGGTCGACCGCGGCGTCGCGTCCGAGCCCAGACGCGTGGGCGCGGGTCGCCAAGGCCGGGCAGCGCAAACGGAACTGTCTCCTTTTATTCGCCGCCTCCCCCCCCCTGCACCACTCCGCTCAGCTCCCCGTCCTGCGTTCGCCAGCTGGCTGACAAAGGGTGGCGTCGCCCCGCGGTGAGATACGACTGCCTGCCGTCGCGACATGACAAGCCAATTCCTCCGTATCGGCCGCTCGCGACGGCTCTATAGTCGCAGGACAATATGGCGCGCCCTCGCTGTCACAAAGCCGTCCGTCGCGTGGGCTCGCCGAGGCGGATGTGTCTTCTGGTGACGATCACGCCGAACGAAGAGAAGCCTCCTGGTCGCGACGTAATTCGCTCTTTGCTTTGCGCCATTCACGACGGGGGCTTGGAAGGGCCTGATGTTTAGGAAGAATTCGTTCCTTCGGTGGAGGGGATTTCGCAGAGTCACTGTGAGTTTATGTGTGGAGGGTGAGGTGAATCACAATTTAGCGGTCGTTCGTTTTGGAGTGAGTGATGAATTTTCGTTTGGTTTATTTGTGAAGATTTTGGGGAATCCGCGTGATTTGACAGAGGCACGAGGTTGAGCGGTCATCGTTCTCTTGGATTCTGGAGAAAGTGTTTAGACCGTACTTCCAACGATCAGCAAGGAACTTCAATGAAGCAAACACATGCCAAAAAAATATAGTGTAACGGAGTCTAGTTGTTTAAACTATAGCACATGTTGATTCTTGAAACGAGGAAGATCACGCTAGAAAAACAACATTTGTTTAAAAACAAAAGATTTACATGTTAGAGCTTATTTGAGTAATGAATTCTCTGTAAGAAGACGAAATGGTGGAAGGCAAAAAACACGTGGTTGGGTTAGAAGCGAAAATATTTCAAAAATTTAAAACAAGGATGAATGAAAGGAGAGACAAATAATTTTGACACCAGCATATAGCAAGCATTATAAAATCGAACTATAGAGTTCTTTACTTCTCACCCGATTCTATTTAATGCCAAAACAGCTGAAAAACTGTATGTAAAGTATGGAAAAGAAGTACAATCTATGCTCGTTTTTATTGCTAAAAGGAACTGGTCTGAAACATTTCAAGAAGAAATTGCACAATTCTTATACAGAGGATGCGCAGCTGTGATCTCACTTTGCAGGGTTGGATTAGGGAGTTCAACTTTTATTCACACAACGGCGGAGTTTCCAAGCCAACAGTATTTCCCGAACAGTCGCAGCTCGCGGTTTTCTAAATGGGGAAGGCTGCAAATGCATTACATTGCATGTATTGAATTTCTGTACATAGTATATTCCGATACAAGCTTAAGAGAGTAGCGCTCCTACTGCATATTAGGAAAACTAGTAGATGCCCAAAGCTACTCGCTGAGCTGCATAGAAATGCTATCTGGTGGGCACACCCTTCTTCAGACCCTACGCCCCACCCTTAAAGGCTGCCTGGACGCAGCCTTCGTCCTTCGGTAAGCCTGTGCAGTAAGTGCATGACGTCACGCCTCTTCGTTCGGCGGAATGAAGTGGGAGCCTTATAATATATCTTTTTTTATAATATAACTCAGAAAGACATTAATAAATAAATTTATAAATATATTTTTAAATTTGGGGGGGGGGGCAATTTCTATAGGAGAGACTCCACCTTACAGTCTTTAATGACGAGCCGTGCCTGTTCTCTAACCTATGTACCACCTGTTTCATTATCTTAGCACATGTTCATTATTGTTCTAATCCCGTCTCTCAAACTCATTGTCATTCCTCAGTAGTGATAAATACTAATACAACCCATTTAAGCACGAAAGATTCAACAGATTGCGGAACGCGTTAATTTCCCCCGGATTACACGATATTCTTCAAATACAAATTCACAAAAATTAGCCTCGACTGAATTGATGTCTTATGAAATTTTGAAGGTTGTCATACCATCTAATATGACTTGAATTTGCACAAGAAGAGTTGGTCTCATTAAAATAAGAATATTTAAAACTTATTGTTATTTATTTATTTACGCTAATGATTCTTGGAAAAAATTATAATTCTGAAATATTTCTATTAATTCTAACTAAACTAAATTATTAGTTACTAACAATTAATTCATTAGTTAATAATGAAAGCAATCTTCTCTCATTCACAGGCTTAGTAATTAAGCAGACAATAATTTATCACCCGCCAAAGGTCGCCTAGTAGCGCCTGTCCCAGTAAAAGACAGCGTCTTCAAACAGCGTTAGCGAACAAATTGAGGAGCCGCAATTACCCAATCAGTGGTCACCTGTAAAACACGAGCCGGCGCGGAGTAATTGGGAAGCTCTAGAGGTCGCGCTCTATCGACGGGTGCCCGCGAATCCACGTGGCTAATTGGCTGGCGATTGGCCAAAGCGCTGCTCACTGCCCGCCCGCCACGGAACCCTGCGGTACCCCTGCTCTCCGCGACGAGCGCTGACACCGGTTACCCGGATTTCACAGCATGGAGCGCCGTTAGAACGATGTTCACGGGTACACGAAACGACGGGTTCGTTTGCCGACATTGAAAAGATTTACGACTTCATGATGATATATATGGGTTTAGATGATTAATTACGCAGCTGAATATTTTTTATCATTAATATGTTGTTAAGAGCAATCTTCAAGAGCTCACGAGAAGAATGTGTGCTAATATTATATTTCTTATTTAAAAGATTCATTAATTCATATTTCGGAATGTGGCTCGATTTTTGCTGCTGAGAGAGATTTGCAGAGCTGCATGAAACGACCGCACCGCTCCTTTGCATTTCTTACTGAGAAAAACACATGTTTTTGTCGAGGAATTATTAAATGTTGAGAGCGATTTGGAAGAACGAGACGTGTCCCATTCACACTTCGCATTTAATAATAGTATTCTGTCCCTCTGATGACAGAATAAATACTTTATTCATATATATCGTGGTATTTTTTAAAAACATTCTCTTATTATTTTCATTCCCCCTATGGAAGTAACGAACGATTAAAAAGAATGAAAATTAGCAGGTTAGAATAAAGATGAAACAAAAAATCTAATATATATTTTTACCAGCATTTACAGGAATTTATTAGGAATATACATGAACTATTGGATGCAGTTTGTTAGAAATAGGAAAAGATTAAATACGATGTAGATTGCCGGGAAATGAAAAATAAATTACTCCACCACACAAAATATTTACAACTAGGGAGGAGTTTTCTTGGAGTAACAATGGAAGTTATGAGAAAGTGTCTCAGCAAAATGCATGAAAGGTGTTCATGGCGAGTATTTCTAATAGGGTTAAGTAACAAAAATATAAATTAAATAATGAAGGGACGAAAATAATATGACTGTAAGCGGAAGAGAAAGAGTGAAAGTGATATCAGTGGCTCTTCAAAGAGACAGAAATGAATTAATAAAGACATGCCAAAGGAAATAACAAATGAATCAAAAGAAAGGATACGAAGGGACAAAATATACTCTTCTCATACAATCAAACTGAGGCACTAAATAGGAAAAAACTCCTTTTCAGGTAACGTTTCAGCACATGCCAGGCTTTGGCTTGACATCCAATTACACTACTGCAGGAATCTTTCGAGACATTGGGGAATTATTTAGAACCATCTCTGAACCATAGAATGTTTTGGATCATGATATTTGGCAAATGATAAATGGCCTGATGATGAAATGCTCTGGTTTCCTAGCCCTGATATCATAATCTGAGCTCTGATTTTATAAACCTGTTTTAATTATATATTTTCCAACGTAGGCACACTTAAATACTTTTATTATGAGGCTACCTTGACCAAATCTAATGATCCGTAAAATTCTAGGAAGGAAGAATCTTACACAATCTGTGACTCATTGCTTCTGATGTTCTGGCATCCACCTGGTATTGATTGAAGAACCCCATTGAAATAACTCATTAGAACACCCGGCTCCTAAAATGTTCTTCCATCGTCCAACAGGCAAAGCCACCAACGACGGCACTTGAAGGTACGATCTCGATTTACAATGTTTCACTTGCGAATTGACGTCTACGTACGCTAAGTCACCTGGAGGAATAACTAGTGATGCTAAAACAGCACTATTGTACGACCGTAGTTTCACGAAAAATTACGCGAAAGCACTCAAATTTTTGAAAATTAAACATGACCTTATCTGAAAATCTATCTTTAAGAAACAGATTTCACTAACAAAAAAACTTTATCTTCATAATTTTAGTTGCAGAACTACGCCGAGAAAATTTTGAATTCTTGCAATTTTCAAAAAATCAGGGTTTTCAACGAACATGTGACCTGCACCATTCTTTTAAATGTCCTTCACACTATCCAACAACACAATTTGACCAATGATCATTTTCTTGAAAATTTGGAAAATGTCTCAGGAGCTTCATTTAAAATACCTACAAAATTAAAATATCGGTTTCAAATTCAAGGGGCCGCGACATCAGCCATATCGATTGGGAAGTCTCAATTCTGAACAAAATCGGCAGAACGGTTTAGCCGCTAGCGTTTTTCACAAACGAACGGCGGTCATTCGATTTTTCGGTATCAAGAACCCACAAAACATGGATTCTGGCTACACCACATATTAGTGGATTATTTCCCTAAATTTAGCAACTGGATTTATCCACTTTTTGGTTATCAGGGTCCTGTAATAATAATTTTTCAGCCGAAAATTTGCCGGATTTTCGCGGAGCATTACATGACTTTCTCTATACTGCGTAAGCGATAGCGCGAAAGTAAAAATTGGTCAGCCAACGATTGAGGAAGGTGCGAGGCATTGGCCGCCTCGGAGCGCCCCGCCCACCGGGCCTGCGCCGCGGAGGTCAAGCGCCGCCGCCTTCGCAAGGCCGCCTGCTCCGCGAGGCGCCCGACGCGGCGCATGGCAATTTGCTACCGCCCAAAAAGAGCAACGACGCGCCGGGCGCCACAGGAGGAGGGGGGACGGGAGAAGGACAAGCAGGGGGAAAGTAGGAGTAGGAAAGAGGGAAGGAGGTAGGAGGAATGAGGAGGAAAGGGGCGGGGAGGAGGAGGAGGAGGAGGAAATGATGAAAAAAGAGGGAAAGAGGGGTTGAAGAGGAGGGAATGAAAAGGAAAGCGAGGAAGGGGTGAGTGGAAAGAGGGAGGTATGTGGGCAAACGGCGTAGGGTTAATACGAAAAAGCGAAAGGGTGAGTGGGAAAGAGAAAGGTGGATTGATTAATTGATGTAGGAGTAGGAAAGAGGGAAGGAGGAGGGAGGAAGGAGGAGGAAAGGGGCGGGGAGGAGGAGGAGGAGGAAACGATGAAAGAAGAGGGGAAGATGGGTTGAAGAGGAGGGAATGAGAAGGAAAGCGAGGAAGGGGTGAGTGGAAAGAGGGAGGTATGTGGGCGAACGGTGTAGGGTTAATACAAAAAGGGGAAGGGGTGAGTGGGAAAGAGAAAGGTGGATTGACTGATTGAAGTTTCCGGGGACTGCAACAGTTGTGGTCATTAGTGTCGCTAGTGTAGTTGCTTTTTACGGGAAGACAGGCAGAGGTGACTCAGGGCATCAACTGTCACCGCAGTGCCTCTGAATGGGAGGTTCTAGGTTCAAGATCTGACGATGGTAGGATTTTCGACACTAGGTTGTCAGCTAGGTCGAACTCAGTCGCTGTCTGGGGAAGAATTCTAGCGGCCGGCTGCTTTTATCGGTAGTTTCCCGTGATATTCCAGATCCACACCAGGTGAATGCAGGATCAGTACCCTACCAAACGGGACGTGGACCGCGCGCGATCTCTGTTTCCTCTTCCTTGTCCTATCCTCGCTCCTTACAAACTACACTTACACCATAGACTAAAGAGGTACATCTTTACTCTATGCTTACACTAAATGCACTGCACCATCATACTTGCCGGGAGACCGGACGGGAACTTCGAACTTGTCCCGATAGAGGCGGTGCCCAGCTGGTGGGAGATACCTGGTTTAGGAAAACCAGGAACCTCGCTAGCCAATGATAGTTCACCATCTAGTGGGGAAAGATCATCACTTCTCCCGAGAAAAAAAACTGCTCTTCACTTTGAGGACTAATGACCTTAGCAGTTCACATACCCGGAATTATTAATCAATCAATTCACGGCAGGTGGCGGTATTTCTCCCCCGCTGGATGGGGAAATACCGCGCCAACCTACACGTCGACCTGCGGGAATTTTCCCCAAGAGGGAGAGGAAAGAGTGGGAATATAGGAATGGAAGGAGAGAGAGGAAGCAGAGGAGGAGGGGGTGAAGGACTGAGACTGGGGAAGGCGAACGCCACCTCTGCCGTGCACGGGACGCCAATTACTAGCCTCTCGTCGCTGTAATTGGCCTGGGATTACCCACATTACCTCCTTACCAAATTGTTACACTCCATTACGGCGATGCTCCCTTTGTGGCAAGGGAGAATGTGAATTGTTTTATTAGAAATTGTTCTATGCGGTAACACATTAACCCACAGGCAATTCCCGCTTAATTAGCGGAAGTGGGCCAATAAGGGACTGCCGCAGGACGTGGCGTGCGCTGCAAAGCCGCTGCAGATGCTCTAAAGAGAAGACTCTGCTCCTAAGTAGTAGTTGCGCACAGCTTATTAGGCTGCAGTAGCTTTGAGGCACTGCCCTATAAACCGACTTTTTCATTTCACTTATCCGTGCTGGCCAATAGTGCAATGAAATATTGTATGAACTACTGGCCGGCAGCAGCAAAATGCTGCTGAACAAAATCATAAAAAATAGTTTTCCACAATCTAGTACATTTGCTCAAGAACTGCAAATAAAAAACTCTTGTATAATACTACAATAAATTCAATATTTTAACAAAAAAAAGCTTCACAAATACTGCAATAACTTAGTATATTACGTACGGCTATACAATTCTTTATACTCCGGTACATTTATATACGGGAAATCAGTTCTTTATCTACCAAGTGTATAAATCAGTTTGCTGTTCCATAACGCAACAGGTACAAATCTTTAATGGCGAGAGATTTCGTCCTTTGAGCTATGATGCCGAATGACGCCAGGTGAGTCGTAATCAGTGACACAAACTGCATGAAAATTGAGTCGATACGCGTAATATATACATGAGTGGCATAACATAGTCAAATATTCGCGATTTTTAGTCCAATTGTGAACTGAGTTATTATTTCTGGATTTTTACCAGTTCATGTATACTTGTCAAAAACTTAGACACCTCTCACATGGTCGGAGACTGCAAAGTTTTCTTTCAATTTCTGCGCGGATTCAAAATTCATATAATATACACTGTGTTTTGTATTTTTACCGAGTTAATGGGTATGTAACAAAACAATAAACCCCTTTCACAAGGCCGGAGGATGAATAGTTTTCTTTAAATCTCTGCGCGCATTGGAATATAGTAGGGTAAAGTTCCCTAATGAGGAATACGTTTCTAATGTGAAATACCGAAGCATCCGGCCTGTTTGAAGCTGACGTCTCGAGAAACAATTTGGGAATTACTTTGAAGAGGCCTCTGATCGAGCGTAGGTAATGTTTTTAGAGTTGAAGTTCTGAATCAGTCTCAATTTTTATGTGATGATGGTTTTTGTAATTGCGTATGTATCTCTCTCTATGTATCAGGCAAAATGACACGCTCTAATAATAACAGATCCACACGTATACAGTAAGAAATACAACTACATAAGTGTTAAGAAACGTGAAGAGGAGGCTTTGAATGTTTAACAGGAGGCTTGAAACGTTGGGTAACCATCGATATTTCCTCCTCTGTCTTCTGAATGTTCGTCACTGTAGCACTCATCTTCATTCATTGTCACGTACTTAAGAGGTAGTGGTACCTGCAATTCATCACTGTGAAATACAAGCCTTTTAGCAATGATAAATTAGGACATTGCACAGTTTTCTTCGTTTTGAGATGATTCCAGCTATTTGTGTCGGACAAAAATAAGTCTCTTGTGTGATCAGTTGGTTCCCTCCCAAACATGAGAACAGCAAAGGGCATGTGTCGTGAACTTTTTAACCAGAATGTCAGGAGTATAAAACACACAACATATATGGGAGGCCCGTTTCTTGTCCTGGTCGCCCACCTTACATTCAAATGAAAGTTTCACACTTCCTTAATATTAAGTTTTCGCTATTTAAGAGGTAATTCTCCACAAATATCACATAACGTATTTGAGCTATTTACACAGTTACAATTTTTTCTTTTGAATTAATACAAAGTACAAACCTTCACAAACCTAGAACAACATGCAGTCACGTCCAAGCCGCTTTCCACCCTGTCAGATCTCTCAAAGCTGGCATGCAACTGACAAGACACAAAAGGCGATTCTGTCTGTTCCATCATGACCTATCAGCAATGTTGGCAAATCTTTTTCCTTTACTTAAGGTGATTTTTGTGCATTCAGAGTCATTTATAAGAATTCCTTGTACACATTTCGATTGTTCCTGAACAATTACTTCGGCATAATTATTAAATACAGCTACAGCAAAATAACGAATAGTCAGCGTTTTCAAGCATTTTCGTAATTAGAGAGAACTGTGTAACAGGAAAACTGAACCCGATAGACAAAACTGGAGATCCATAGAGGGAAAAAGAGAGAGAGAAAGTGAAAAAGAGAAAAGAGAGAGAGAAAGTGAAAAAGAGAAAAAGAGAGAGAAAGTGAAAAAGAGAGAGAAAGTGAAAAAGAGAAAAAGAGAGAGAAAGTGAAAAAGAGAGAGAAAGTGAAAAAGAGAAAAAGAGAGAGAAAGAGGGATAGAGAGGGAGAGAGAGGGAGGAGAGAGAGAGGGAGAGAGAGGGAGAGAGGGGGAGAGAGGGGGGAGAGAGAGGGGAGAGAGGAGGGGAGAGAGAGGGGGAGAGAGGGGAGAGAGAGGGAGAGAGGGGGAGAGAGGGGAGAGAGAGGGAGAGAGAGGGGGAGAGAGAGGGAGAGAGAGGGGAGAGGGAGAGGGGAGAGAGAGGGAGAGAGAGGGAGAGAGAGAGGGAGAGAGAGAGAGGGGAGAGAGGGAGAGAGGGGAGAGAGAGGGGGAGAGAGAGGGAGGAGAGAGGGGAGAGAGAGGGAGAGAGAGGGGAGAGAGAGGGGAGAGAGAGAGGGGAGAGAGGGGAGAGAGGGAGAGAGGGAGAGAGAGGGGAGAGAGAGGGAGAGAGAGGGAGAGAGAGGGGAGAGAGAGGGGAGAGAGAGGGGAGAGAGAGGGAGAGAGAGGAGAGAGAGGGGAGAGAGAGGGGAAAGAGAGGGAGAGAGAGGGGAGAGGAGAGAGGAGAGAGAGAGGGGAGAGAGAGAGGGGGGAGAGGGAGGGAGGGAGGGAGTATCTTCCGCGCGTATTTCTCGTAATTTTTCTGAATATCAAAACCGATAATATAAATACAACAGAAAACAGACGATATAGCACTGAATTTCATATTTAGAAAATACAATGAAGTGGAAAAATGGGAAATGGAATGAAAGGAAGTTAATGGAGCGATTGAAAGAAACGATAGGACGAAAACAAAAAATGCAATAGAAAGTGAGAGCAGAGGACATCGACGATCTTGATAAACGAACAGCGAAATTTTGCAGTAATTGTTGCGACAATGCAAAGAAGGTGAAGAGACTTACCTCGATTTGGCGCACGTGACTGTACTCGTTTGTCTATCATCTCTACAAAATAACAGAATGTTTGTGATGCACTGTATTGTGAAAGCATTCATGTGCATTCATTGATTTTTATCCTTTTTAATATAATTCTTCTTTCATGATATTTACTGATACAAGAAATTATTGTGTAAAATATTTATACCATGCTCAAGTATTTATTTATTTATTTAAATAATTATACTTTAAAATTTCATTTTTACTCTTTATCATGACTGCAACCCTTAACTGTCTCCTTTGACAATACAGTAGGTACTGACACTAGTGCAGGTCAACCCATTGGGTCGTGACCCAACACTTGCGAAAATTAGCGACTAAATTGATTGCGGTATTCCAACACGAATGGATATTATTGGAGTCGCTAAGTTAGCACACTAGCCTGTTCGTGCTTTTGGATCAGATAGATTTTTAAATATCTTATCAACTTTTTCCTGAAGAGATAAAAATAGTTCATACATTTTTCCATACCCAGTGAACTGTTGTCTCGATGTGACAATTCTCTGTAGAACTCTGGATGTTATTCTACATTCTGAAAAAGTTCGCTTTCAAGCAAAAAGGACCTCCAAGAGCTATCTACTCAGGCATTCGAATAACATTAATGGAGCGAGCTAACGTAGCCGGTTTCTTAAAACATAATTCATGTTTTTAGACATGCAAAGTATAAGAATACAACACTGGAAGGTAGCCAATACTCGGGGTGTGAATGTCAAAATGTCATGCAAGCGACAAGTTACGGCCTTCGAACGATTAACTACCCGTCACTGAAAGCGCTACCACTAATCACCAGGCGATGACCATGTTCTTTCTCTTCGTTGAACTGAAAGATTTCTTTCAATTAATGATGATAGTATTTTATTTCAAAACTATTACCATAATGGAATAGTGAATACAATTTCTTTCAATTAATGTAGATAGTATTTTATTTATTACGTTTTTCCTTCATGGAGCTATCAATACGATTTGTTTCAATTAATACGATTTCGATACGATAATTCGTAATGGCAGTACTTTATATCAAATCTATTATCATCAAGGAGCTATGAATGGGATTTCTTTCAATTAATGATGGTTGTCTTTTATTTCAAAACTATTAGAACCAAATGGCGGTAATAGCTCCATGATTACCACGAAAGTTGATTATTACGTTTTGAAGTTATTGTTTTGTCTTTCTAATTATATAACTTATAATTTGTGAAAATAAAAAAAAATGATTAAGAAATTTAGAAAATATGTCAATTCGTGTTCTTAAATTTACATTCCAAACAATCGTGTATGGGAAATGGACAGTTTTCCCACGATTTCACTGAATTTCTGCCTACTTTTCACTTAGTGTGATTACTATTAGTAAGGAACTACAGCATGATTCTAAGTGAATTGGGGCGCTGCTGGACGAGTGTACGAGTATCGCATATGTGTTACTGAAGGACAGTGTTTGGGCAACCATTTGTCAATTGTGATTTTCGACGTCCGTTTTGAAAAAGAAATCTTTAAAATATAAAAATAACCTACATGTGCGGATCATGTACGTGGACAGAACATAGCAAACCGCGATGGAAGTAGTTTTCATTCGGTTCGATACTGAAAAGTGTATGAGTAGAAATAACATGCCATGAAGCATGAAGGAAAAGTATCTTATTATACCAGCAGGACTCTGACATTGCTGTGAAGTGATGCTTCCGTTTGAGGTATCGATTGCTGGAAACTGAATCCTTGTTCGTTTGGGAAGTATATTGTCGAGGAATTTGACTAATGTAGTACCTGGTTTGCAAGTAAACCGCTAGTTTTGTTTACCAGCATTATGTGGCATTAAATGGTATTTTATGGGGTAGGTTATGTGGTTTACCGTTATGGCGCGAATCACTCATTAAGTCAATGTCAGTGTGCAAATCGTGGAGCGGTGGCGGACAGCCGGAACCGCACAACCGACCGAATTGCAAAGAACGAATGGAGGAGGAGCGGTGAAACGCACAGCCAACTATCCCTTTTACTCACAATTGTCAAATGAGCATGACGTCTTAATAAAGTGGTTTTCTAAGCATTGACACTGATTATCATATAAATTTATAATGCTATTATGCAATAAAGTAACCTCTGCAACTCATTTATGTAGTTGCTTTATTGCATTCGTGCACATTTGAAAACTAGCCCCAAACACCTGTTTTTCAAAACGACTTAATGGAATAAAGGTTATCATTGTAAACCTTTTCCTGTGTCGCATAATTACACCTAATTTTGCAAAGAACACAAGAAATTGATAATATAATTTCACCACTGCCTTCCACTGGATGCATGGTTCGGAGATCAAAAATAATGAAAGTAAGGAGAGATGAATGATTATGAATGAGGCGACGGCGTAAAATTTGATAGCAGTGGTATGAGAAGCAAACCGCGTTACCAACAGGTAGTGAAAACAAACCATGCCCTATCACTAAAACGCCCTAACCTTGCATATAACGAGAATGCCCAGTCGATGTACTTTTGATGGCTCGTGTATTTAATGGGCTATTTTTTGGATTTTGGAGGATGAATACACAATACGTAGTTTTGTTATCCTTTTATTGACTAATTACAGTAATTAGAAGAATATATGCAATTGACAACAAAACAATTACGAAAATTGGTTTTAAAAACCGACCTTAAATAAATAAAATAATTTAAAAAATACGAAAATTCTGGTTGCTCATTCGTGGGTTGCCTTTCGTCAAAAGATGTCACAGACAATCCCGATAGCATTTCATTTCACCACCAACTGCTAACATCAACACTTCAGATAGATGTACACTAATGTGTTTCAACAAAAAGAGCGTCCATGGTTTCTCAGAAGAGAGATAAGATGATAAAAACAAAACAAGCCGACACACGGAGCATACAATTTAGCAGCTATTGGGAAGCAGTCAATTTGTCGGCTGCCGGGCTTTAAGATAAATCGATCAATATGACAATTTTGAGTGGATGAATATTTTCTAAATTTCACATATACTTTCAATTATAAATACATTTAAAGTAAAGTAATCACAATGACGGACTGTTCATTTTCATAAAGATAATATTTCTTGAATATCTTGTAGCCGTCAAAAAGACGGCGTCGGTCTTTCCAGTGTTATGCAAGACTTCCCGCTGCCTTAAATCCCGCATACAATGTATTGTATACTGACGTATCCACACTGCGTGGGTAAATAAAAATGTAGCAACTCGAAGGGGCCATTCGTAAATGGTGAATAAGTGACAGGAGAGTGACCTTTGGCGAGAGAGGGAAAGGAGCTGGGGGGGCGGAGAGTCAGTGCGAGCATTGGCGTCGTGTGACTGGCGAGAGAGGAGACGGCCGATGGTTTGCGAGCGATGCGCACGTCCGGTGCGCGACAATATTCAGTAGCCGAAGTATGGTGAGATATCCAGAAACGAGATGAAATTTCGAAAATAAAACCGGGAGCGGAAGCTCTGTGCATCAACTGATGTCCCTGCAGCGCGTCTGACCGGAAGGTCCTAGGTTCGAGTTCTGACGACGGCACGATTTTCGACACTAGCTTTTCAGCTAGGTCGAATTCAGTCGCTGTCTAGAGGAGAATTCTAGCGGCCGGCTGCTCTGATCGGTAGTTTTCCGTGGTTTCTCCGATCAGCATCAGGCGAATGCCGGAGCAGTACCCTACCAAACGGGCCACGGACCGCTCGCAATCTGTCCTTCCCCGTCCTCTTCCTATCCTCTCCCCTAAAACACACACATACACTAACATGCACTACACTACCACATATTCCGGGAGACCGGTCGGGAGTTTAGAGCTTGTCCCGGCTGGGGCGGTGCCCCGCTGGTGGGAGAGTCCTGGTTAGGGGGAACCCCACTAGCCGACGGTAGGTCGGCGCCGGATCTCGCCATCCAGCGGGGGAAGATCACCGCCATCTCCCGAGAAAAAACATGCACGTACTTAAGCGCTGTGCCTCAAGAGCATTGGTGAAACGCGCAACTCGTTATATTGCCCCGAGAGTCATGATGTAACGTGAACTTGAGCCAAGTGTCCCACAAGTCCTTTTATAACGCGTACTTGGGCGATGTGCCCCAAGATCATTGATGAAACGCGTACCTCGTTGTATTGCCCCGAGAGCCATGGTGTAACGCGTACTTGGGTGCAGTGCCCCAAGATCTCTGGTGTAACGCGTACTTTGGCGCAGTGCCCCCAAGGGCCCTGGTGTAACGTATATTTGGACGCAGTTCCCCAAGAGCCTTGAGGTAACGCGTGCTTGGGCGCAGTGTCCCAGGAGCCCTGGTATAACGCGTACTGTGCCTCAAGATCATTGGTGAAACGCGCACCTCGTATTGCCTCGAGAGTCATGGTGTAACGTGTAGTTGGGCGCAATGCCCCAAGAGCCCTAGTGTAATGCGTACTTTGGCGCAGTGCCCAAAGGGCCCTGGTGTAACGTATATTTGGACGCAGTTCCCCAAGAGCCTTGAGGTAACGCGTGCTTGGGCGCAGTGTCCCAGGAGCCCTGGTATAACGCGTACTGTGCCTCAAGATCATTGGTGAAACGCGCACCTCGTATTGCCTCGAGAGTCATGGTGTAACGTGTAGTTGGGCGCAATGCCCCAAGAGCCCTAGTGTAATGCGTACTTTGGCGCAGTGCCCAAAGGGCCCTGGTGTAACGTATATTTGGACGCAGTTCCCCAAGAGCCTTGGGTAACGCGTACTTGGGCGCAGTGTCCCAGAAGCCCTGGTATAATGCGTACTTCGGCGCTATGCTCCAAGATCATTGGTGAAACGCGTACCTCGTATTGCCCCGAGAGCCAAGATGTAACGCGTACTTGGGAGCAGTGCCTCAAGAGCCCTGGTGTAACGTGTATATATGGGCGCAGTGACCCACGGGTCCTGGTGTAACGTGTACTTAGACGCAGTGTCCCAAGAGCCTTGAGGTAACACGTACTTTCGCGCAGTGCCCCAAAGGCCCTGGTTAAACGTGTACTTGGCGCAGTGCCGCAAAGGCCCTGGTGCAACGCGTACTACAACACAGTGGACCAAGAGTCCTGGTGTATCGCTTACTCAGTTGAAGTACTCCAACCCCGTAACGAGACCGCCCCGCGACGCACACTCTTCCGAGAAAGAGTGCCTCCCCCCTGGGTCATAGCCCGCGCTGCAGGCGCCGAGGGCGGTGCACGCACTATGATTGCTGTCGCCGCCTCTCCGCGCCTCGCCCCACCCTGCCCTCGACGCGCCATTGTGCATCGGTGCACAATGCACGCAGCTTCTTGCGCTGTCCACGCCAGCGCAGGACAAAGCGCGAGCCAAACGAACTCGGCGCTCATTTCGCAAATTAATATCGTTCGGCAATTCAGGCGCTCCTAATAGCACGGACTATCCTCATTTGTCTCTCCGCAAGAAGTTGCGTTGAAAAGGTTTCTCCCCATATTTAGGATTTCATTTTTCATTTGAAAAGAACGCACGCTGGAATCACCGGGTAGACTTGTTTTGTTGTGGTTTCAATTGATACAACCTTGACGAAATGATAATGAGGCTGAGAACGCTTGTTTTCGCAGTTGTCTCGTTTCAGAAGTAAAAGTGCGACATCTGGGGGGCATCCACGTTGACTTATGCCATCATTTGCATAGTTTGGAAAAATGCTGTATTAGCTGGCTCGAAAATGGGAAACATGACTTAGAGCTGTGCTCCAAATTATATCGTTAACATACGTTACGAAAAGCGACCCATGTATTAGACACATTTAAAATACAGTGCGTTTTAAAAATAGTTACGTCATTATAAACCTACGCTTTTCACATGTCGATTACGTTCTTCTGTCACATTAATATGAGTAAGCATAAGGCAGATCCTATCGTGAAAATTTTACTAAATAAATTTACAGAGTTCACTTGTTCATATAAAGTGCCTTAGTAATGTACGTATAGGGTCCCAGATACACAGTGCAGAAAGTTTTCAGATGCATTGAATAGATTTTTGGAAAGAATATTCCTAAAGTATGTATTTTTTAATGTTCGAAACAATCTGGAAGTCATCAGCGCCAGCCAAAGAAGTTAAAAGAATATGAGAAAATTTGTATTGCACCAATATCAGTTACAAAAATCGAGATGCGTGTGGTAGGGAGTGGGGACAAGGGGACTACAATAACGGCCTATTCCACTGTATCCTCTACCGTATGTCAGGTAAGTATGTGGAATTTTTTTGCCATTTTCATTTAAGACGTATTCATTTCCTTGTCAGTTATCCTCATATAAATCGTAAGGACATTTATCCGCATATACATGGAATGCCTATATGTGCGTGTATGTGCGCCTATATGTACGTGTTGGGAATCAGTGGTTAGAGGCACCGGCATACCTCCTCTTGCCACAGTTCTAGCTTCAGTACGTAAGACTACAGAGCATAACGGCCTATCCCAACTGCCTGAGGTTTGCATGACACACGCTTTCAAATATCCTTTCAAACATACATGACACTCAAAACTGATTTTACCTGAAAAATCTCGACCCCGGATTTTTTGAACGATTCCAACACTTTTCCTCTTTACTAAATACAACAGAAGGAAAATGAAATACTGAAAAAATCGCAAGATGTTTTAATGTATGTAACTTCGAGACCGCAACTAAAGCTTCGTAATCCACAAGGACGCAATTTTTCTCGGAGACCAACTAATTATCTTAATCATACGGCGCCACTGACTGATTAAGAAATATACTAAGTCGGCTGCTCAAAACGGCCATTTTTGTGGCTACCTCAGGTAATTTAGGGGCAAATGTTAGAGAAGTGCCTTGAAAAGGCCTGTAGAACATCCACGATTCTTCCTCACCAATCCTTTCCTCCACACTAAGGACTCGGTGTCTGACTCACAACTCTTTGTGGACATTTCCAGTAACCTGGAAAGAATCAGATAGCACCGTGAGTACCGAAGTATGAAATCCAGGCTACAAATGAGCTATGAGACCTCGAGAAGAAACAATTCGCATAAAAAACTATGTTGCATCAACTGTGGATCCGTCACCTCCATCCCATTCTTCCCAGCTGCCCCTGCGCCCGGGCATAACCGCACGCCGTTAGCCCCAGCGCAGAGCGGCCTTCTCAAGGCCTCCAGAGGCAGGATGACGCGGCGGAAACGGCGGCGCGTTATGCAGAAATTATTATAGGTGTGTTTGGCGCAGCGTTTCGTCCAATGGAGGGCTTCGCTCCTTTGATTGGTCCGTGTCGGCACCTCCGAGAGATATAACGAGCTTTTTGCGTCCGCGCGCCGCATACCCGTGCTCGCTCAGGCGTGGAGGCGGCGGCGGCGGCGGTGGCAGTGGTGAATGACGCCCCCAGGGCTGAGAGATGGGCGGGGCTCCTTCTGCGCTTCATGGGAAAGTATTATGTGGAAGTGCAGTGGGCCACGCACAACGTTGATACTGCCATGATATGTTACAATTAGGGAGCGGATTTGGATGTCCTAAAAACATGCCAAAAATGGTCAAGAAAATGCTCTGGAAATGTTCTAAAAATGCCCTAAAAGCAAAGAAAAATGATGTGAAATGAATGATAAAAAACAGTTCAGATGAACAACTCAAGCGGTTGTATATGTTACCGAAGCTTCTTCCTTTTGTTCAAGTGAACTCAGGTTGCAGACTTTGGGTTTGGACTGTTGCTTACCAGGAAATCTCTGACTTCAGATATCCCAAAATTGGCCGAACTGACAATGGCGCTCTTAGACGTCACAGGAATCTTAGATTACATACTCACAAAGACTGACATTACAATTTATGAGCGAAGAAATAGAACAGTGTATTCAGTTATTCTGTGGAGCATCCCGTAAATATCATTTGAAGCAAGTAACATTAAAATGATACGAGCGTACACGTGCGAGAACTCTCGCATGGTAAACTCCGCCATCTTCCCTATTTTTCCATTTACATATCAATAAAATAATATATATGTAATATATCTCTTTCGTCAAGACCCTTTTATCCTCCGTCACTTGTATATGTCTCCTTGTAATTGATATACACATACTGATATACAATAAAATACACCCTTGTCAATAATATTTTTATTTAACGTTATTAGTGAGCAGAGAGATACCCCCGTGTAATTCAATCACGTAGAATATCAAGTAATTAGTTTAATTTCACATACAGTTGTAGGTTCAACAGGTTTTGATCAGCTGGGATAGATTAGAGAAGCGTCGAATCAGAAAAAATGTAATAGAATGTTAAAGAAGATCTCATCCTAAGATTTACGGTATGAGAAACGTATACATAAGGCCATCGGCCTCAAAATTTTAATTTTTTAGGCCCCAGAACACTTTATTTAGGAGTTATTTAACAACAGGAGATTTAAAAAAATGCTGAAAGTCTTGCGGGTTGCATTTGACATGTACATTTAGATGCGTTTTTTAAAGCAAATGCTTCATAATTTTAAACTCAAAGTGCAATTTATCACGTCTCCGTGAAATTCTATTTCTTTAGAGACCTCGTTTATTAAGATTGGTAGAGTGTGAGAGCCGCAAAAGGTATGTGTACTCTGAAATAGCGTAGAAGAGGATTAAAATCGATGAAATCAGCGAAAATGCTTTAAAAATGTCGAAAACGATGAAAAATACAAAAGAGTTAATAAAAGTTCTTTTCCTTTCGTTATAACATAAAATTAATTACTATACTAAACGACATTGTTCTAAAGTGAAAAGTTAAAAACATTATTTTTTATAAAATTTTCATTAAAATCCGCCTCCTAGTTATAATCATTGTAACAAAAAGGCCAAAGACTCGGGATACGTGACAGTTTAACTTGACTCTGCGCGACGCATGTTAACCGACTCCCGAAGGCGCCCATAGACGCCCAGTTTTGCCTGTGATTTTTCCGCTCTCTTGTTCACAGCTGGGTGGCTATTTCATTACTTTCCGTTCTGCCGTCCATCTTTTTCTCGCCGTTGTGCGAGACTTTCGAAGAGGGGGCGTAGCTCTCTGCACTCTAGAGGACTGTAGGCGTAATGTGCTTCCGATCTTAGACTTTGAGCATGAGGAATCACCATAAACCCATCAATAGCTTATAACACACATATAAAAATATTAAAATTGTACCCATTCATAAATATAAAATCAAAATTATCAATAGACTCAACAATAATAATATTTAAATATATTATACGTCCTTCACTAACCTGCCCAATTTGGGGAGGTGCCGCTAAAAGCAACCTTCTAAAACTGGATGTACTGCAAACTAAATTTTTAAGAAATGTTTTAAAAGCTCCGTGGTATATCAGAAATGATCAAATTTTAAAAGAATTATCTATAGAACCTATGAAAACTTGGATTTTAAAACTTTCTTCTAATTTATTCTCTTCTCTTTCATCTTGTCCAGCCACTCCTTTGTACGCTCTAGGTAAATCAGTCAATCTTTTTCCAAGAATAAAATCAAGATATTCTAAAGACCTACTACATCCTTTTTAATTAGCTGTAAAGCAGGTTCCAACATTTCTAAATTCAATATTTATGTTTTTAATCCAAATATTGTATTTCCCTGAAGGATCCTTTCTGGGTATTCTTAGTTGTTAGTTATTGTCTTATATTGTCAATATTATTGTCTTCAAGCATTGTACATGTATGATGAAATGTAGTTAAAACAAAATTGTATATACTATATAACATAAAAACCTTTTAAGGAGATAATAATGTCGAACAAGGATAATAAAAACTATTAAAAAAACCATAAACGCATATCCCGAAGAAATGAGGAGTCAAGGACAATTCGTAACAGTTTTTCCCGACATGTGCCGTACTTTGCACTACGTACGCTTTTATTAGCTCGGACGGGTAAAACTCAGCAAATGCTCTTTAGAGGTATGGTCGCTTTATGCCATTGCAATTGTGCACGAGTTTATACGCACGTAATACATACGGTATTGACAACTATACACCAGTTTACACTACGCACGCATTCTCCTGACTGTTATGGATATAACGCAGGCCCATTGGTTTCAGGGTCACCGACCAAAGCAGCTTTGGTCACTCAGGATGTCGCCGAGTGCACGCGCAATACTTCAATCTCAGTTCTGGAACGATTAGCATGACAAAGTGAGATATCGCGGACCTCCCACGGGGGGGGGGGGCGGAAATGCCCCCATACATACACTTTGTTTTGTTTACCGGTCTGTCGGATGTATTGAGGAATTATAATTGCGACAGAAAGGGCAATAGGGAGTAAATTTGCCATCACAGAATTTGAGGTATAGATTTTTTTTAGCAAATAAAGTGTTTTACTTTCTCGTCTTACGTGTTTACATAGTGAAATGGTTTGCCTTCGATGCCCTGGGCTTTTTCCAGACCACGATGCATTAAATCCACCTCGTTGGGCGGACCTGATCCAAGGAGACGTCACTGGAAATGTGGCCCACTGTGTATCGCAGCGTCTGCCGTCGCGTCTTTGTCCGGCGAGCGATTCCGCGCTGGCGATCGGCGCGGCGGCGGCGGCGACGCGGTGCGATGCGAACGGTATCAAGGACGCCGGGTGCGCCCTGCGTGCGGTACGCAGCCACTGGCCGAGAGCCCACCGCCGCACTCGCTTCTTACTCGGCAACTTGGGCAGGGATGGATTCTCAAACTGATACCTAGAAACATTAGGATGTGGAAGTTATTTCCAATGAATTGAGTAAAATTACAAAACTTGCTGGGTTGGGGGGCGGGTATGTCCCATGGCTCCCCCTTGAATTCCGCAACTGAACTTGGGGACAAGTTTTTTCCTATTGGAAAAAGCTATCCTAATGAGATAGATCTTTACGTACACCGCAGAACCAAACCCGGACAAAAAATGAGCACTTTGAGAAAACTCAAGGATAGAGAGATTAAGAGATGATGTGAATCATGTACGTAATCTACAGAAAATAGAAGTGTGGTTGGAGGTAGAATAGAATGGATTAAACAGGTTAAATCAAAATGTCGCCAGGCCATGGACCGTAGCCAGCAACCTGATACGAGATCTTGTATTTGTGCAACCCTGGAATATAGAACACTTGAAGGAATCAGATCGAGCAGAAGACAAAGGAAAAGCTGGCGGTATTCTTAAACCAATGAAATATGTTCTCAATCTACCAATAGTATGGTGATGATGAAATAAAGAAAAACACAAGAAAAAAGTAAACGAAGATTCATCTGCAGTTTAAAATAATGTACATGGTGGAAATTAGTGGTAAGTACACCAGCACATACTTTCTCGCATTATTTCTAACTTTTGCAATTTTAGAAATTCAGGGAGTTCAAAGAACATGACACATGTATCTCATGTTCTTTGTGTCCTTTGCTCTGTCCATAGAAAAATTAAACAACATTTTTATTCCTAATATGTTTAAAGATCTACATTTTGAGAACAGATTGTATTTAACAAAAATCTCCATTATCAGTATTGTATTTTTGCCATGTTCACATTTTGCAATGTTTAAAAATACGGAGTGTTCGCCGACAATGGCATGAACAACAACTTTTTTACCGTGCTTCGCTACATACGAGGAAAAAAATAAAGAAAAAATTGGGGTCGTTTGTGAGAAAATAATTATTTAAACATTGTCTAGATATCACACAAAAACACTAAATTATGCAAAATTACGCGAAAACAACGTACAGTTTCAAAAAATAGTACAAAATTTTATTTCAAGATCTCTATTTAAATCTTACATTTTATTTTGAAACAAATCTCAATCTTCAAAATAGTTGTGAGAAATAACCGAAAAAATTAACTTTTGCCATTTTCCAAAATTCAGTTATTTGAATGAAAATGGGACCATTGTAATTGAGTTCTCTACATTATCCAAGGACTAAGTTTAATGAAGTTGAATTGAAAACGTTGAGGCTTCATGTAAAGTACACCCTCGAATCAAAATATACGTTTCAAACTCTCAGAGCCTTGACTTCGTTTCGATCGATCAGAGAATATTAAATTTAGAGAAAATTGTCTGGAAGGTTTATGACAGATGAACGGACGGACGGACGGATGGATGGATGGATGGGGTGAGCGGACGGACAGAAAGGCAGCCAGACATCTTGCCATCAATCGATTTTTAGGTATCAAAGGTTCACAAATTGTGATGTGTGTATACAACGTTTTACAGGAAATAAAATTATAGTAATTTTAGGAACAAGATTTTTCCACAGTTTGTTATCAGGGACCGACAAGAAGAGTTTTTCTGTCAAAAAATTGCCGACTTCGACCACACGAATACAGTAGTTTCATTTTTACTACTTAGCCGGCAAGAAAACAAAGTGAGAAGAATTTCAGGAATAAGGACGGAAATAACCAGTACAGTTCATACTCAAGATCTAGGGGAACGGTCAGAGGCAAACGACCTTCCTGAATTAAAAACTAAATTCTGCTTACGGCCGTGGGTTGAAAAAATTACGAATTTCGTAGGGATCTCGTTCTGTCAGTGTTGGTAAAAAATCTACATCGATTGTGGAAAACACATTTATGTCACACACTTACCATAAAAATAACTATTTGTTAATTAGATAGTGAAATAGGTGTAGTTTCGTCACAATTATTTAATACAGGATAAAGCATTTTTGGCTCCATTGTAACCATCTTCAGTGTCACAATAAAGAAATACATATTGGTCATTAATGACCTAGATGTTGATTCGACCTTAAATAGCAAAACAGAAATACTTAAAATTTAAATACAGATGGTAAAGTGAGAAGAAATAAATTAAGTTAAATTAACGACAAAAATTCTCTGAAGCTGACAAAATTAGAATGTTTACCGTGAAAGAACCTTTGAAACATGACATTTGAAAATTATATGAAAATGTTTTATAAAGAGTAAATGAAATAATTGGTTTAAATTAGTCGACAAAGTTGACGTAAATAACGTTAAATATTTGAAAGCAACACACATTATTTAGATAAATTTAGATAAGGAAATAGACTACCATATCTGAGGGACTAATTATGTTAATAGCGTTCGTTAATAGCAATGTCTAGTATTTTAAATGCCTTCTGATAATGCGGAGAGGGAGGAAGGGGATTTGCCAAGAAATGACTCAGAGGAGGGAAGATATAAAGAACTCGGGGGTGCTTTAATTTATACTATGTGCGAGACGGTCAACTTTGGCAGGGGAGAGGGAATTTGTTCATTTAAAAACATATGTTGGGGATTTAAAAAATTATTTAACATCGCATCGACAGCTAGGTCATTAGCGACAGAGAAAATATACAACAGTGACACCTACATGATTAATGGAAGGTTTACACATTCAGTACAAGTTATAGTGTTGCAGGTTGTTTACAAGATGTGCAAAAAAGAAAAGAGTAGTAACAATAATACTTATAAGAAAATGCAAACAAAGAAATCTCTTGAAAACATGTTGGGGATTGTTAAATAAATTGTTTGTAATTGTAGGAATAGCTTTTATGTAATACTTTGTTGAAATCTACTCGTATTTTTATTTTATACAATGTTATGTATGTATTTGGTATTTTGGGTCGATTTTCCGACTTTGCCATGTAACGGTCTCCTCAATGTCTGGGCTTAGTTAATTACCACGCTTGGAGGAGGGGATAAGAAAAGCATGTGACAAACATGAAGCACTCCCTTCACCATAACTAGCTAACTCCCCCTGCCTGAGCTCTTCGTTACACAGCTATAGGAACAGACGATTTTAAAGTAAAGCTACTTTATTTTTGCCTTGATCGGCAATCGAACCCAGTAACACGCCCCCCGATTATCATCCAGTACGCTGAAAATAACTTAATTAACTTAAAATATCTTCGTAGTTTTTATTTAACTTATTCCTCGGTTAGAGCAAAAGACAATGGTGCAGGTCTCATTTTCATTTAACTATCTGAATTATCGAAAATTTCAAAAACTCAATATTTTCGACGTCTTTCTCCAAATACAATCTTGCATAAATATAATTTTACTTTGCGTTACGGAGTAGAGAGAAAGTTATGTAATACTGTACGACAAAACGGCGAATTTTCGGCTGAAAAACTCTAACTACAGGGCTCTGGTATCCAAAACGTGAATAAATATAGTTGCTAAATTTAGAAAAAAAAATCTTCTAACACGTGGTGTAGCCAGAATCAATGTTTTGTGGGTCTTTGATATCGAAAAATCGAATGACGCCTAAACGTTTGCGGCTAAACCGTTCGGCCGATTTTCTCCAAAATTGATATTCCGTAATCAATCTGACCGACGGCGCGACCCTTTCTATTTGAAATCGATATTTAAATTTTGAGGGGTACTTTACACGGGACATATCACAAATTTTCAGAGAAAGTCTTCGACGTTTTTGATTAAATTTTGGTGGCTGGATTGTGTGATGAACGTTTAAGAGAATGAAGGAGGTCTCTTGTTCGTTGAAAACAGTGATTTTTCGAAAATTGCAAAAGTTCAAAATTTGTTCGGTGTCTTCCTACAACTAAAATATTATAAATTTTCCCTTCATAAAATCTGTTGCATAAAGATAAATTTTGAAATAAGGTCATGTACAATTTTTGAAAAACTGAAGTAACCTTTTGCATAATTTTGCGTGAAAGTACGGGCGAGAAAGTATTTGCTGTTTTAGCACCACTAGTTACTTAGAGAAATATTCTTTAAAAGTAGATATTTAAATATGGTCATGTAAAATTTATCTAAAATTTGAATGGTGTTTGCGTGAAATGAAGGCAATTTGTAGACAATTATTTCCTCAAAAAGAACTTCACATTTTTTCTTTAAATTTTTCTTCAGAGAGAGCGAGTCAAACGCTTAAACACAGCACAGATCTCATTTTCGAAGAACTCTCTGTATTGTCTCTGTATTTTGAAAATTGCCAAAGTTGAACATAGCAAAATTAAAATATCGACGTAAATTTTTTCATTAATAAAATCTATTCTAAAAATAGTTCTTTAAATAAAATAGTATTTTTTAAACATTTTTTTAAAAGTCGGTAAAATTTGATTAAAATAAGAAAATGTATTAAAAATTCTTTAAGATTCCAATTTTTTTTCTAATATTTTTTCGCATAGAGAAGAAAGTTAAAAAGTAGCGCAAGTCTCATAATCGTTGGACTCTTTGTTTTTGAAAATTACAAAAGTTTCAAAGAGTTGAAAAAGTTTTGTGCTCTTTTAGTACTACTAGTTTATTTATTTTCATCTGTTATGGTAAAATCCGTAAATATGAAATCTGAAGACTTTTCTTACCGTTGACTTGAGTACATCTCGTTCTCTAAATTTTGACCTGTGATTTTTCTAACTACAACTTGAATGAATACAAATTGCAATACTACGAACCTGAAGATGAGGCCATACTGTGCCTTGAAACGATCAAGCAAATTAACAATATGAATAAATGTGACAAAGTTACCTACTTGTTGTTTAAATACATGTGCGAATGAAGATTTCATCAGGCCTGTCAATAATACACATTGGGGCGCTACCTAATAAAAAATACATTTTGTCAATCTAATCACAAATATGTAAGATTTTTTCGTTAATGCAAAATATTTTTCAATTTTTGATCTTCAAATCATTTCAAATACTTTGAAAAAATATTAGTACTTTTTTCGTAATTTCGAGTTGAAATATGGAAGATTACAAAAACATTACAACTATATTATAACCTAATAAACAATACGATCATCTACGTATTGTAACTTCACAATGCGCACGTTTTATTCAGCTCCTCCTTTGCTTGTGGTGGTAATAGAAATTAGGGTGAGTTACTATTTTGTTACTAATGCAAAGTCAAATCTGCAGTTCGTTTACCGTTACAAATAAGTTTTCTATAACTCGAGAACAAAAATGTCTAGTTTTTGAAATGTTAATCTCACGCATTTTTATATTATTATTATTATTATTATTATTATTATTATTATTATTATTATTATTTAAAATTTTCTCATCTTTCAACTATTAATAGTGAAATTGTTGGGAAGGGATTATAAAACTCAAGAAAGCGTGCGCAGATGATTTCCTCTCCCATACATCACATACAGTTTTTTTTTACTGTTTTTTGACTAAAGAAATACCTAACGGAGGCTCAGGGCGAACGCGAGCGAAACGAATCTCCGGTGATTCATTTGGTGAGAATTTTTTCAAGTTGTGGTTGAGATGTTATTATACTACCTAACCGATGTCAATAATAAGAGGTTTCTATACGTACATAAGCTTGTCTGTCCGTCAACATGTCTTGTATGCTCAAGACATAATTATTTTTCAGAAATTGACAGTACTATCACTGAAGAATCTTAAGCATCAGAATTTTTATATAATTCTTGCTTATTGAGTAGAAAGAATTAAATGAACGATTTTAGATATACTTATAAATATTTTTCGTAGTTTTGCAATTTATAATGGCACATTTACATTCAAAAATCATATTTTTAAAATTATTTTGTTGTTGTATAATTTACTTTCTTTGCAGTCTTACAATATTACATATGTCTTACAGCTATAAATTCTTCAGGTTATAATATTGTAGTTCGTGAGGCATTTTTAACAATTACGTTAACAAATACGTATGAATTAAAGGGCACCTCTTTCAGTTGTGCGCATGAGTAGGTAAACTTATCGTTAACAGACTTGGCCAGAGAGTCTTGCAGCGTACTCTTATCTTTTTTAGCTCCTCAAAAGTGTGTGCTGGACCCTTTTGAAGAGCGGATCATCTTCTTCATATCGAATAATTGAGTAATCATCATTGAATCTCGACAGTGAATCCTGAAACCTTATTTTTTCAATTATTCTCCCTTTCTCTCCCCACTTTAAAAATCCAATACTGTCTCTAAAGCATTTATCAAGTACTTATTTTGCACATAGCACCAATATAGTACAGGAAGAATTCAAAGTTCAACAACGATTTATTGCAGAACTAAAACAAATGGGCTCTTCCAATCATTACTGCGTTGGGCGAGTGACGCGACGCCGAGAACGTAGTTCAGCAGAAAGACCACAGATGGCTCTTCCAGTAATGTTCGGCGGGTTGCATCTGCACGGTTGTAGGCGATGCAAAATTGTCATCTGATTCGTCTTGGAGGACAAGACTTTTCGGTCAATTTTGTAGAAAATATTTAACAAGATTTTACCTATCAGTTGAAAAGGAAGTTAAAAAAATTAAATGTGATTAAAAATGAAAAAGTTGCTACAATGAGTTTTGGAAGCCCGTTGGAAATGCTTGATGGACTATTATTTTCTAAAAATAATACGTTCGCTTGTCTCCGCGATTATCTGATGTTCTATTAAAGGACATACTTTGATTTTAGGATATAAATGTTTATATTATTTATTTTAGAGGAATTTTTATTCCCATTTCAGTTTCACAAACTCATAGAGTGTAGAAAGTTTTTTCAACGGTGAGAAAATTCGATATCGTGAATGTAAACGCGCTTTCGTGTCCTGAGCACACTGATTTATTAAACAATTAATGTATTATTTATTTTATTTTCTAACAAATGTTATTGATGAATTTAATTTTACGAATTTAATACAAATAAATAAATATAGTTTAAAAAAACAGTAGTGATCATTATACATTCCATTTTCTCGAAAATAAATAGAATTGTTCAATATAATTCATTAAGTAAACTTTTATGAGCTGAAGATAGACTGCTTCGCTTAATTATGATGTTGAAGCGAAAGTGGCATCATTTTCTGGCTCAAACTGCGTCCATAAAACGGCCACTTCAAACCTTTGTGAGCACAACCGAATTCATTCAATGCCTTTATATAGCAATAGTAGCCTCAACATGCGAACTTATTCAGAGGCAGACTGACTGCGATTACTCAGGACAACTGTTGTGACTGCAGTTTCAGGCCGTTAAGGTCTAGAGTTCGAGTCTCGACGATGGCAAAGTTTCGACACTGGCTCTGGTTGTTTGTTTGTTAGTGATTCCGGGCGCGTCAACTAACGAGGTCATTAGTCCCGTAAGCGTATTGCATGCTTTTTTCTCGGGTTGTTGTTGTTGTTGTGGTTGTTGTTAGTTGCATGTCTTGGGTTGCATGTTAGTGTAAATGTGAGTAAAGAGTGAGAATAGGACAAGGAAGAGGAAGAAAAGATCGCGCGCGGTCCGTGGCCCATTTATTGGGTCTCCAGCATTCGCCTGGTGTTGATCGAAAAAACTACGATAAACTACCGATCAGAGCAGCCGGTCTCTAGAATTCTCCTCCAGACAGCGATTGAATTCGACCTAGCCGACAAGCTAGTGTCGGAAATCTTGTAACTGTCGGGACTCGAATCTAGGACCTCCCGGATAGAGGCTGGCTTTACAGATATATCGAATTCTGCCTCTGTCTGGAAGAGAATTCTAGCATCTGTCTACTCTGTTAGTAATTTTCCGTGATGTCTCCGATCAACACTAGGCGACTACTCGAGCAGAGCTTGTTTAGGTTAGGGCGGTGACTCCTGTCAGATGGGGTGAGGGGGCCGAATGCCTTAGTGTAGGACGCCGCCATGTCTAACAGAAGAGGAACGCTGCAACTTCTCAGAATATATAATTCACTATTATTATGAACTAATTACCGTTTCTCTTGCTCTCTCTCTAATCAATTATTATTAAGAGGAACAGAAGATCACTTTGTTTTTAGAGTAAGTATTCTGATAACTTTGTACTGAACGCGTTTTTATATTCAATATTACAATTACTGCTATTGACAGGTTGAAACTGCTGTATGTATTCTATTATTTCAAAACTTGTGTATTCTAAGAGTTGTGATGTTAGGAAAAAGGAAAACGGTTTACACATTCTATCAGCTCACCATCCTCTTTAACACACGTTCTCTTTCTTATCCCACTTCTCCCGTTGTTTGCCTCTCACACCATCGCCTCTCTCTTTATTGTCCCTCTCAATCTCATTCATTGCCTCAATTTTTTGCCTATCTCTCTTTTTCTCTTGACCTTCCTTCTCTCCTGAATATCCTTCTTTACTAATTCTGCTCTCCCTGACTGACTCTCATGCTTATTTTCATTCAATGCCCAATCATTATAATGTGCCTTGCCTTCGTTCAAATCGTATGCGCCGCCCTGGATAGTCAAGGTCGCTAAGGCTGAAGGGTCGTAAATGCTTTAGCTTGAAATGTCGCGTATTCGAATTCCGCCGCGGACATGGATGTTTGTGTATGTTGTTAGTATGTGTTCTCCCACCTTTACCCCAAAGTTAAAACTTACAGTGGTCGCTATATGACCGAGCAGACGAAAACCGATCTTAAATGAACAAATTAAAAAAAACAACAATCGTTTGCGTGTTCTATCCTTACAAATTGTTCTCTTTGTTTATTTTTCACCAATTAATACTGTCATTGACGGGATATCTTATTCTCACCATGTTCGTTACCCTTCGGCCACCAACGTTCTTTCAACGAGAGCGGCTGCTGGCCGAGGCAGGCTGCTCTAATCGGTAGTTTTTCGTGGTTTCTCCGATCAACACTAGGCGAATGCTGGAACAGTACCCTTAAAAACAGGCCACGGACCGCGCGCGATCTTTCCTTCCTCTTCCTTGTCCTATCCTAATATCCTAGACACACACTTACACTAACATGCACTACACTATCACACATGCCGGGAGACCGGTCAGAAGCTTAGAGCTTGTCCCGGCTGAGGCAGTGCCCTGCTGGTGGGAGATTCCTGGTTAGGGGGAAACCCCGCTTGCAGACGGTAGGTCGACACCGGATTTCGCTATCCAGCGGGGGAAGATCACCGCCATCTCACGAGGAATACCCTTGCGGGAATAAGGACCTAAGCTGTTGACGCGTCCGGAATCACCAACCAACGTTCTTTTATAACATCATCCCCTAAACGTAGGCAATGCCCTCGGTCATCGTGCGTTGCCTTCCACCCCCACCCCGCCCGCAGCGGCCAGCCATCCTCCATTCTGAGCGCCGCTTATCCCTTCAAAGACGCGGGCGCGAACCGCTCGCCGCTGGTAGTTTATGCTCGGCGGGCGCCGTTCCTCATCGGTCGGCAGGCCGGCAGTTTAATTGCAGAGCGTGGCAGCCCTGGGCGAGCGTGGCGCAACGGGGCGCGGCGGGCTGGGCGGAGCGGGACGGAGCGGGGCGGGGAATGACTGGGCGGGGCGCGGGGCGGGGCTCAGGGTTCGGCGACAGTGGCCAAGGTTAACCTCCAGGGTCACGTGTTAGTCGTCGGGACGGGTTCTGCCACCACCGCCACCGCTGCCGCGCCAAGTCGCCTCGCATTTCTCGTGTGCGTCTTTTTCCTTTCGCGAGTCTGTAGATTATCCCTTGATATAAAACAAAATGGTGGCCGCCTTGTGCTGAATTTCAAATCTGGCGGCGGCGTTGGCGGCGGTGGCGGTGGCGGTGGCGGTGGCGGTGGCGGCGGCGTCTGTGCGTGGGCCGGACTGGACTGGACTGGCCGAGCGGCCGGTGCGAAGCCCCCACCCTGACTCAAGAGGGAACCAACTCGAAAAAAGATCCAGATCGCTGATACGTAAAATAGCCTGAACTGATGCTCAGCAATGCAAATTTCTTATGAAGTTTATTTGGGTGGAAAAGAAAGAGAAGATACGAGTACAGACACAAGAGAAGTATATTCGTAAATTGGTTTCCAAACATTAAATTTCGGATATATAAATTTCCTGTGTAATGGAACAACATAACATCTGCTTATTTATTCATTTACACGTTGAGTTTTATGAGAATGAGAAATAATACTTTCTTTAGCACCTTTTTTGAGCAAATGTAGTTATTGGTCTAAAAATTAAAACTTCAAACATTTGCGAAAATAATTTTTTAAATGTAAATTATTTTATTTCCAAGCGAGTGTTTCTGAGTCTCTGTTTTGAACATATGTATGTTGACTTGGCGATGGAATGAATAAGTAATAAATATATGAATGAAATCTCCTAAGGAGTCTACGACTTTTTTAACAATCTTACTGACGGAAAAAATAAAAACACATAAAAATCTATTTACAAACATTTGTAATATTTACTAAATATAATAATGCATGTTTTTAATTATTAAACAATTTTCACAGTAACAGTTGTGGAGTTTTAAAAATGTATATTTGTCGGCATTTTCAAATTCTGCTCTATTTGAATATTAGCTGATTCATTCCTTCTAGGTCTCAAGAGTGTAAGAACTTCAATTACTTAAGTCAGTCACCTCGGTCATCCACAAAAAGTTCCCTAGCAAAGAAATTAACAAGGCTGAGGTTCTTCTGGCGAGGAGCCTCTGAGTTCGAACATTCGTGCCTGGGCGCTTCCAAACCCCTATATCCGGTCGCGTGCCCTAGCGACATGATGATCAAAAAGCTGCAAATTTTGCTCTGAAAGTGCTTACAAGAAATTAATGAGTATTGCAGAATTTTTGGTTTATTTGCTTCGGGGAAACCCCGACTCAGAACCTGATGAGCAGCCAGAAAAAATCTCCGCCAGGCCTCGGGTGAAGTACGAAGAACACTGTGCTGATACAATTTTATTGCTATTTATGATGAAACGGAATGGAAGCCTTTGTAACCTAGATACACGACAAAGCCCCTTTATGAGGGGCAATTGCACCCGTTCTCAGGGAGGCAGAGCAACAACCACCTCCACTCAAGATTACGCCAATGGGGTCGTCATCTGCTATATCTCACGCTTTGTGACTCTATTGACCACCAACTTTACACCACGTTTGCGAATCACTAAATCCAAAACTTCTTACTTCGCATTCATCCACAAGTGTATCTCTTCTACTCGATTGATATTTCTGTCTAGAAGTATAATAGAAAAAAGTATATGGTGAAAATAATAGTTTGTAATACTGCAGGTGATGTTGACGAGGCAGTGCTGTTGATTCTAATGATGGATGTGGATAGATGTAGTGAGAGAGATGATGGTGCAACAATGACGATCACGACGATAGTACAGGAAGAGGTGGCTCAGGGCATCAACTGATTTCACTGCAGTGCCTCTGACCGGGAGAGCCTAGGTTCGAGTCCCGACGGTGGCAGAATTTTCGACACTGGCTACATAGCGAGATAGCTTGAGTTCAGTCACTCTGGAGGAGAATTCTAGCGACCGGCTGCTCTGAACGGAAATTTTCCGTGGTTTCTCCGATCAATACCAGACGAAAGCCGGAGCAGTACCCTAACAAACGTATCACAGACCGTGCGCGATCTTTCCTTCCTCTTTCGTGTCCTATCCTCACTCCATACTTACACAAACTTATATTTACGTGCACTACACTACCATATATGTCACTGGTCGAAATCGTAGGGCTTGTCCCGTCTGGGGAGGTATCGTGCTGGTAGGAGATACCTGGTTAGGGAAAATCCCGCGAGCCAACGATAGGCCGGCGCCGGATCCCACCATCCGGCGAGGGAAGATCAGCGCTATCTCTCGAGAAAAAGCTCACTACATTTGTGGGACTAATAATCTCTGCAGTTGACGCGCTTGGAATCACTTATCAATACGACCATAGTGATGAGTTCAGGGGTGTGGTAGTGAGATTGGCGGTAGTAATAGATGTAAAAAGGATAATGATGAAATGATCGTTGCCAGTGCCACTGCTGATGGGAGGGAAAGAGCGTGGATGGACAGTCGATGCCCTGCGATATTGGAGTGGAGGGTGTAATGTCAATGTGTTGCGTGGAGCAAGAGCAGAGCTACCACTGGGGCACCACCCCAGCCGGGACAAGCTCTAAGCCCTCAATATGTCTCCCAGCATGTGTGGTAGTGTTAGTGTGTTACCTAGTGCATTTTGTGTGTCTGTAAGGTGAGGACAGGCCAAGGAAGAGGAAGGAAAGATCGTGGCTCGTTTATTAGGGTACTGCTCCGGCATTGCCTGGTGTGGATAGGAGAAACCACGGAAGACTACCAATCAGAACATTCGGCATCTAGAATTCTTGTCCAGTCAGCGAATGAATTCGACTTAGCTGACAAGGCAGTGTCGAAAATCTTCCACCTTCGGGACTGAAACCTTAAGATCTCCCGGTGAGAGCCATCTCTCCTGGTTCTGCCAATACGACGAGCAGACGCGGACGTGAATGACACAGGGGCTGAAGAGTCCAGTACTGATTTAATTGTACTCTTTGAGAGTGTATTTTAGATTCCAGAGGTAATATTCTTTTGAATAATTTCTTGGTATTCTAACTGATTCAAATAACATACTACTGATATTTTTTCAATTTATTATAACAATTAAGATATCATAACATTTAATTTGTTTTATTTATTATTTTTTAAATGTATGGTTTAAATATTTGAATGTTTTGTTGGGTTAGTATATGGCCGAATAAAATGAATTAAAATATGTGAATAATCAAAAATTTAAGAAAATATCAACTTTACGAAATACTAAACTAACTCCCTCCTATCCCTATATAACGCAGTGTAACGATCCCTCAAACCGCCCTCCCTTCTTCAGCATTACATAATTTATGAATGAACTCCTAAAGACTCTAAAATGAAACTTTTGCCAGAAAACGAACCAGATGAACACTATTAAAATTTGATTTAAATAAAGAATAATAATCCTCTCTCCTTTTCAACAGCATTACTAACTTCCACTACTCCCAGAAATTCAAAGAAAACTATATAGCCTCCGGCCGTGTGAGAGACAGACACCCAGGAACAAAAGAAATCCAAAAATAATCAAACAGTTTCGATTTTGACTGAAAATGCAAGTATTTGATCTGTTTCCCGCTTGTTCTCACATGCGCGCAACGACTGAATTCTTATTCTCAGTACGTAACTGCTTTCGATACAGCTGATATCACGCAACATCACTGCTCAAAGGAATAGTCCGCCCGCCATTAAAATATTTGCTATTTAAGTTCTTTATTTTCTTGGCGTGTAAAGAGCAATTTTTTATATTCTTGGTGTGTTACGAACTTTTGTATTGTGTAACTGATACACTATCCTGCGTTAATGCAGTATTTGTTAAGACTTGTTTATTGTAGTGCTATATTTAATTTATTGTAGTGCTATAAGAGGGTTATATAGGTTGCTCTTGAGCAGTGCGGTGCTACTTTTTGGAAAACCATTTAGTACGGTTTTATTGTGCAGCATTTTTGCTGCTGCAAGCCACTTGTTAGTGCAATTTTCCTTTCTCACAGTAGACTATAAATTCCATTTCCCTTCGGAAGCTAAAAACTCGACAAAGACGACTTCTCTTCTCCCGATGCGACAAGTCTGTCTTCTACAGACGCTACAAGGCGCTGTTTTCACCCTCTATCTACTTGACCGCAGTACACAAAAGAACGCTCCACAGCGAGGTCTGTTGTGCATCTCTCGCAGATAGCGGGCGAGCGGCTGCGAAGCGATGGGGCGAGAGAGGAGGGTTGTCGCCGGTGGCAGACGCGGACGCCTTTGAAGTGGCCGCCGCTGGAGGCTCGCCGGGGATGAGCGGGGCGGAGACGGCAGAACGACGCCCATCCGCTCCCCGGCGCACGCACATCCGGCCCCCAAGCGACGCACAGGGGCTTAGAAACCCTCCGCGGGCGATATTGTACAAGAATATAACGCACAGCCGGTGGAATAATATCACAATTCAAAATGGGCCATTTTGAATGAGAAGCATTTTAGATTTTGATCCTCTAGGAAAAGTATTAAATATTAGTTAAAGAAAATGACAGAAACGAATGTTTGGCGAACTTTTAACACTTTTAAATAATATAACATAAAATATTAAGACCTCTAGTGAATTAAGTTTACTTTTAATTAATTATTTAATGGATTTATGAGAGGAAATCTGAATTATGTATAGTAGTCATGCTATTTTTACAAATTTGAAAAGAGGCATTTTCGAGAATGTTGACTTTAATTAGACGCATTTATATCATCGATAACATTCAACTAGGGAAGCTACAATATCACATACTTTCTCGCAATTTTTCCAATTCCATGACACAAACTACGCGAAATATTTTCGTTTTTCGAAAAATTGTTCTTGACCCATTTTAAAGAGCTGATATTTACAACAGATTTTGTCTAAGGTAAAAATCTTTAACTTCAATTTTGTAGTTTTGAAATGTTAACTTTTTGAAATTTTCTAAAAAACGGAGAGATCGCCGAAAATGTGTCTAGAACCATATTTTCTTTACCACATAACAAATTTACAGTTATGTCTAAGAATAGGCAAAAAAGTGCCAGTAGTATGTGATGTGTCATAATAATTGTGATATTCATGTCTTCATGGCAAAATGTAGAGCGGCTTGATAAACGAAATACGTTTATTTCTTGATCAAGTGAACTAAGAGCTGATAAATTACAAACAAAATATGTGGGGTAAAATTTGCATTTTATTTTGCGTGAAGGAAATGTTGTGACACGAGACCGATAGACCAAGTGTCGCAATTCTACGAGCAAAATAAAATAACTTTTACTACGTGAATCATACACAATTTTTTATATAGGTTTATTGACATTCTTTCATTTCAAATCTAGCATTCAATACAATATCACTATGTTACACTAAGATCAGTAGTAGCTGATGCGATCAGACGAAAGTCGTTGGTTTTCCTTGCTGTGTATTACCCGCGCAACATTTATTGAATGATGACCTTATTTCCCCCTCCCTAGATCTATAAACAGTTGAAGACCAAAGCTCGCAGCGAGCACTGATGACAACATTCCAAACATCTTCATGGCCGCGTAAGAAAATATATTTATTGTTGAAACCGATACCTCCTGGTTGTATTTTTCTAAAAAAATATCTAAACAATTGGCCAAAGCAGATTCAGATCCATCGCAGGAGATACCTCTAACTCCTGGGAAAATTAGAACAGAGTTTATCGAGAAAGTTGCGAAGGCATGACTGATATTCCAGGGATTGGTATTGCTTCATAAAATCTAGTGGCCGATGTCGTAACTACGAGTAATACCTCACTCCACCCGCATTTCTCCAAGCCATCGTTCAAGAAAAGTTGCACGATCAATTCAGAATTTTATCTGAGAATCTTATTTTATTTGAACATCGTCTCACATTTAGCACAAAGTGCTAAAAATTGAACTTTTAGCACTATTTGCATACTCCAAAACCAACAGCTTTTATTAGGGTCTGTCTACAAATATACTTATTGTAATAAAACATGTACATTCTGAAATGAGTATTGTTCATAATTAAAGAATTATCTAAATGGCAATGTTAATGAAATACATTCTTCGAGAATTAGTATATATGGATGAATTTTATTAAAAAATTCTTTATTTCGTCTTACCACAGTGGATCTATTTCACATTTCTGCTCGACCTCATTTTGAGCATAGAGAACTTCCGTTGATCGAGTTTACATTGGTAGAGGAAATGAGCCGCTGAAAGTAATAACGCTGAAACCGGTCTGAAATTGACCTGCTTCTACTCATAACAAGTAGAGGAAAGTCCTCATTAGACAGGCAATCTGAAGATTTCAAGTTCGAACTTCCGTACTACACCTGTTCGACCTTCTCTCCCGGCCATTGGAAATAGGTTTGGCGTCCTTCGAAACCATGCAATGCTGTCGACTCGCTGCTTTGGAAGAAAGCGGAAACATTAATGTAATATTTTGTTATGCAAATTGTTCCGGAAGTGTTAGCCACAATATTAAATTTATGGTTCCATAATAACCGTCATTAATATCAATTTTTTGAGGAAATGTTTTAGGCATTACTGCTAACATGAGGTTGATTTTTTATTCTTGGGGAAATATGAAAGTGCATTTAAAGTGTTTGTTTAGAAATACGATAGGTAAGACTTAAACGACAGGCAAATTGTTCAGAAATCCATACTATACAATATTTATTTCGCAAATGTTAACTTGAAAATGCATTTTATTGGAGTAAGTGTTTATGTCTCTCATTTTTACGAGTATATTTCCTTTCCACTATAACAGGACAATATTGTGATACATTATTAATAGTATAATATGACAATACTTGTTGGTATAATGTGCGCTACATTTTATTTTGAGAATACATGAACATTGAATTGTTAATTTTTTTACACTTCCGATATTCTTGTATTAAGTTTTAAAAAATTGACGTACTCTCTTCGTTACTCTCAAACACACCTCAAATTGTTGATAAATATATAAAATAACATACCAGTAGCTTATGGTCTCACTATTCTTGTCATATATAACAATTCTACAATACTTTTTTATTTAATGAGGAGTTGCATCAAACAATTCCGACACAGACCCTGGTTTTCCTTCCGATAGTAAAGTAATGGGAAAGAAATCTTGTGTACTGTATGTATTTTGACTAGTACACAGCACTCCTTTTTATTTATCTTAGGAAAATAGATGATGTTCTGAAATTTAAACATTACTCATTTCGAGTGATAGGAAAAGATTGATCTCGCACCGAGTTCTTGCTACTTATACCACATTCAACTCATTTGATGGCCGCGAATGCCACCTTACGGTATGGCAATGCGCTGTTCACTCTAAAAGAGTGTGTCACTCTTGTCTTAAATCCAAATTACCACAGTTCTCTGCTACTGATCATCTTAAATTCAGTAGATAATTCCAGATAATATCTAATATAAGGACCAAGGAGGAAAGATGTGTGAAAAGATACTCCAGATTACGAACTTTAACTTTTGTGTTATAAACGATCATAGAACGGATGAAAACCTGTGACCACCAATGACCACTAATGACCACCGGTTTATTCATGGGTACTTATCTTTGAAAAAGTATAATGGATTGCGTAATTTCCAGATCTTTGGAAAAAATAACCGATAATAAAATGTAACAAGAGTATTCTGTAAGTGTGTCTACCTCCTAAGAATAATATTTGGACGAGTGAATACCAAAAGAATTAATAGGATTGTATCTTTTATATAATTAGAAGTTATTTCCAATTTTGATATATCCTTAGCATATATTAAGTATTTTGAAATTGAATGAAATATGGCGCTAAATAATCCGGCAAGTGGGAAGTGGAGTGGAGAGGAGAGTCGATACTTTGTGAAGGAAATACTCTTTGACACATTCCCGGCAATTGTGAGTGACGTTTGGTGACATTTCCTTATCCGGCGTGGAGCTGCCGTTAGATCCAATCTTCGCACCCGGCAGACGATTGAAGCTCCATCAGACCTCCGACCCTGCAGCCATCAATCAGCATCCAAGGAGAGCGGGTGGTGGGTGGAGAGGCGCCCCGGCCATAAAACACGAGTTCCCATCTACGATTCCGGAACGTCACTTATTTGTTTGCTTTATGCACGTAAAAAAGGTCTCACTGCATTTCTTATTCACTACGTCAGATATGAATAGCCAGTCATTTCATGTGTAAAAAACACACTCTTTTCTCTTCAATTAGATGAACAAATGTTTTTTATATCCCTTTATTTCTGAGAAAGAAGTCTTTTTAAGAAAATCTCTTCTATAATATCCATAGGATGGTTTATAAAAAGAGTTGGGACGTTGAAAATATTGCCAAATATTATTAAAGCAAAAATGTACTTTTTCGGATACAAACGATTAAAAATGAATATTTGTGAATTATCGGAATTGGAATGAAACCGGCTCTGAGATCGCACCCGACCTTGCGCCGTCAGAACCGCAACATACCATCCAGCCGTCCGAATTGCTGTGCACTCACTGTCCGTAAATGATGCTAACGAGATTTCGAGTCTTGGAAATGCGCTAAAAATTTCGATGACTGCTGTGACGACATTGAAAAATTAAAAAAAACAACTTTCTACAGAAATCTATGCCTGGAAGTCCAAAACGGTAAAAAAATTATTTATTGCTAATATTGTGAGAAACACATTGGTGTGTTTCATTCCTCACCACCGCTTACGCAGTATAGAGAAAGTTATGTAATGCTGCGCGAAAAAACAACGAAGTTTTGGCAGAAAAATTCTTATTACTGAACCTTGGTAACAACAAAGTGGATAAATCCAGTTGCTAAATTTAGGAACAAAAATCCTTTAACACGTGGTGTAGCTCGAATCTGTGTTTTTTGGGTCCTTGATACAAAAAAATCGAATGACGGTTAAAAGTCTTTCTCTCTGTCGGTCTCTCCGTCTGTGAACAACGCTAGCGGCTAAACCGTTCAGCCGATTTTCTTCAAAATTCTTATTACCCAAACGGATCTGGATAATGTCGCGGCCCCTTCAATTTAAAACCGATACTTTGATTTTAGGAGTACTTTAAATTAAACGCCTGGGACATTTTCCCAATTAAAACAAATGCCTCCATCATATTTGATTAAATTTTGTTGTTGGATAGTGAGAAGGACGTTTAAGAGAATAGAGCAGGTCTCATTTTCGTTAAAAATTCTAATTTTTCGAAAATTGCAAAAATTCAAAATTATTTCGGCGTCTTCTTACAACTACAATTATGAAGATAGAGATTTTTCCCTTAATGGAATTTGTTCTTTAAAGATAGACCTTGAAATTAGGTCATGTACAATTTTTCGCAAATTTGAGTACATTTTGCGTAATTTTGCGTGAAAATACGGGCAAGAAAGTATGTGCTGTTTTAGCACCACTAGTTTCACTTGAAGTGACTCATCTTAAATATGAAATGGCGAAAAAGAATCTGCAGATACAATGCAGATCGATGCTGCTTCAGTCATAGGAGTCATAGGAGGTTTTCTACTAATGTCTTTGTCTATTTACTGCTTTGCGAATTCCAGCTTCTTTTTCCCTCGCTGATGAAAGGCTTTTTCCTAGCAATTCGCTCATTATATTCAACATTTCTTCACACTGTGCACAGTTTCAGGGCGTTCGAGTAGACGTTCCAGAAGAAGAGTGGACGGACGTTCCAGTAAAAGTTCGGATTTCCGAAAATAGTTCCCGAGCATTGATCTTGGAATTTTGCTTCACCTCTTGCAATAACATACGTTCTTCTCTTTCACTATTCTTGTCTGGACACCTTCTCTGTGGTAGGAATTCAATACGGTCTTCTTTTTTGCACCTTTGTATCACGTAATTAATCGTACTCTTACAAATATTTAACATTTCTGCTATGTATTTCGCTGCTATTTATCACGTATGTAAACTTCGTTAAGGTCCATCAGGGTACGTGCATTCATGTACACGTCTCCCGTAGAAAAACATATTTGTTCGTGACTGTTTTAATCCCACCCCCACCTCCGATTGTCACATGTCCGATTGTCCGATTGTCCAATCTCCATACTAGTGAAGGATCCAAGGCGGGGGCGGGGGGTTGTCTCCTCTTTTCCCAACAGTTTTTTGTAATTTTACTTAATTTATGCCAAATAATTAGCATATGTGATCTCATCACTTCCAAAACAATATTTTTATGATGAATATTCTTTATTACATTTAGTTTTTATTTCAAGTTAACATAAAAATTATTTCAAAAAATGTATATTGAGGGCTTCAACTCTAAATCACTGCGCCAGTCAAACACTTTCTGGATTCGCCCCTGTTCTGGACGGTATGCCCAGAACGGACGAAAACATGGCACAGGGCATCAACTGCTGTCACTAAGGTGCCTCTGACCGGAAGATCCGAGGTTCGTGTCCCGACGGTGGCGGGATTTTGGACACTAGCTAGATAGCTAGGTCGAATACAGTCGCTGTCTAAATGAGAATATTCTAGCAGCCGACTATTCTAATTGGCAGTTTTCCATAGTTTCTCCGATCAACAAGAGGCAAATAGCAGTATCCTAACAAACGTGCCACGGACCGCACGCGATCTTCTTCCACTTCCTTGCCTTCAGGGACCGAAAAGGTATTGAATACCGGTAAAAAATACCGGTTTAATACCGGTATTTTTCCATACCTTTTTCAAATACCTTTATTCTTTTATACCGGTAAAATACCTCTATAGGACGTCTATACCGGTATGGACGTCCATAAAGGTTATACCGGTATTTTCAATGAAGAAATATAGCTTACCATCCATACATGTTGAAAAAATAGGTTACTTTAGTTAATAATATATCACAAAATGTTTATTAAAGAAATATCATTTCATAATTGTTATTTATTGTTTAAATTATTATTTTGTATATATATATATATATATATATATATATATATATATATATATATATAAAACAACTGTATTAAATTCTATTCTTATTATTGTAAATGTTTTGTGTTCGGCGTTTACGTTTTGCATACGTTGTATGTATTGAAAACCTC